>KK117371.1:0-130451 GCA_000611955.2 Stegodyphus mimosarum
TTTTAAAAAAAAAAAAAAAAAAATCAGCATGCTCTAATATTTCTATATTTGTTTGGTAATCGATTTCACCTTTATAGCATTTGCTGCTTTAGTTTTCATTATTGTAGCTACCATCATATTCAGCATGCAGTATGCACTATCCATGCCCCAGATGCACATACTGTCTTCACATTTTTGGCAGTCTCTCTTTTTTTAAGTTCATGGCGATCCTAACAATTTTTTTCATTGCATGACTGTTCTCATTAGTTTTGTTAAAACTTGTTATTGAATTTACAAAACATTTACAGGAAAAAAAAAATACTTGAAAATTCATAGCTATAAGCTCAGTTGTTTACTGAATAGTAACAACAGGTGTACCGATACTCCTAGGCAGTTGTAGCAATGCCTTGAACAAGGTGAGCTAGTGTAGTGCTCATGGTCGTGGCTTATCAAACTCGAGTCGTATTCCAAATATAAGTTGTATACTAAGAAAAATTCTCATGTTCAGACAGAACATATACCAAGTTGGGCATATTTCAAAGCAGATGTATACTTAGGTACTACTGCATTTGAAATTTGCTGATTTTCAAATTGGCCCTAAAAATAATTTTGGCTTGTAAATTTCTAGTTATGTTGACCCTAACTTTTGTTTAAAATTTTTCTGTGAGTAACTATATTAAGGTGACCCAATTTTTTTACAATGAAAAGGAGGACACGAGGCTACACGAACAATGTAAGCACATTATAAATAAGTAAAACTAAATCTTTAATAATAAAAACTATAAAAATTTACAAAATCTATGTTTAAATTTTAAATTATTTTATACTTGTGTTGAAAACAGAGTTGTATAATAAAATTATATTAATGAACAAATAAAATGTGAATTCTACTTAGTAAGGCACTTACCTGAGTATAATAATTATATAGTAAAAGAAAGAAATTCGTATTTGTGTCAGATGTAAATGCGAACTATAATATTATAAACATTTAAAACATTAAAATAAACAAAATATGCAAAAGTGTGAGGATGCGAGACAAGTGTGGCTGCGTGAAGTTTTTATATGCCCAGAATATGCTGTGTATGCATTTTATAATCATGTTTTTTTGAACTGCACCATAACATGATGATTGATGTGTAGCATTTCGACGCCGCATCTTTAAATAATACAGAGATAAACAGATTAGTTGTAAAATATTTTACATTTTAATTGCAATATTTTTGTTATTTAAAAATAATGATAAATTTTTTAATCTGTATATTTAAAAAAAGGCCCAAATGCGGTTTAGCCGACTGCTTGGCGGCGATTGTTTTTGAATGAGCAATAAACGCGCCAACATGGGTAACTGCGTATATCCGCGAAGATGGCTGACTGGGTATTTTGAAGCTACGGAAACATGTAGTTTTCGCGCATGCGTGTTTCCTATTTTATAGAGAACGGTTTTATTGGTAATGTGAGATGACGTAGCGGTTTATTCGAAATTCTGACGTGTTAATTTAAGTAGTTATTTCAGTTGTCGTAGTATTTTGTGTGTTGAGTGTTGGCTATTTTCGTTCCGTATATTTCGCGAAATACCAAGCCGCTATGGATTTAGCTGTGATGCTGAGAGAGGTGAGTGAATGTACATGTACATTTATTACTTTATTGGAAGTGCAAGTTGCTTAATTTTTATATTTTGTTGCCTTTTATTGAAATAATTTGTATCAGCTGAAGAACAGAACGCTGGTATCGTTTGCAATTTATTTTATTTTGTTGATTTGTGCACATTGCCTACATTGTGCAATTCGCTGATGTTTTTTTTAAGTTAAAACGGAACGCTGTGCACATGGCATTTTCTTGTAATTTATTTTCGTTAATTTAGCTTATTTTGTTCATTTGTGTACGTTGCGTATATTGTGCAATTCGCTGAAGTTTTTTTTAAGTGTAAAAGGAACGCTGTGCACATGGCATTTTCTTGTAATTTATTTAGTTATTCTAGCTTATTTTGTTTATTTGTGTGCATTGCCTACATTGTGCAATTCTCAGATTTTTTTTTAAGTTAAAACGGAACGGTGTGTACATGGTATCGTTTGTAATTTTAATGCCCTTTTAAAAAAAATTCCTTCTTTCTGGGATGCCATTTTGGTTACGTTTTCGCGGAGCGTGTTGGGAAGGTTATGTAACGCATAAAATGTGTAAGTATTACAACATAAAATGTAAATAATTAATTTAAACTTGATAAATATTTTAATGATCATAATGTTCATTTTGCATATTATTTAATTATCTTTTTGTGGCAAGAGTTTCCATACTAATTTATGCTTTAGAATTTTATGTTTTGTTTACAGTAGGTTTTCGCGGAGCGTGCCGGGAAGGTTGCAATTGCAAAGACGTTTTGCAGAAACGCGCCGAATTGGCGATTTTCAAAACATCGCCAAGCAGTAGTCTAAAGCGCATTTTCACCTAAAAAAATAATTAAGATGTCAGAAGAATAATTAGAAGGTTATTTAGAAAAGGAATTGCGTGTTAACTTAACCACCTTAGAACAGTCTGACCATTTCTTAAACATGAAAAGGTAAAAGTTACTTATCGGGTGCAAGTTAGTGGTTATTGTGCCTTTTTTTAAGTTTCCCAAACTATTGATATTCCTTGTAAATCGGTGAACATCATCAGCATATGAAAAGAAAACATACTTTAGCAATTTAAAATATGAATTTGAATTATTAAATAAGGATTGCATGATGCATTAAAAAACATAATACTTACATTTTTCAAATCATTCTGTAATTTTTCTGTGTTATTCTTCTGAAGTTCACAGCAATCTGTGTTCACTTCAAAAGCACCAGAGAATTGCAGGGACTTGGCTTTGTGGAATTTTCAGGAACTGTGGCTATTAGAAAATACATTTCCTCATTGTTTCCTTAAGAAAATTTTCAGGAAAATATTTTATAGCAGTTCTTCCCTTCATGGCAAATTCCACAAACTCATATTTTAAAACTAAGTCAAAACATATTACAATTTGTTTATAATAACATTGAAACTTATACAACAATAAAGAACACAGATGAAAATGCCAGCATTACTTGACTGAAGGATTGTTATGAGCATCATTGCCAGAAGTATTATTATGCACATGGTTGCCAGAATTTGGCACATTCTGAAAATTTAGCAATTTCTACTAAGGTGGTTGTGCTAATATGTACGGACCAGGAAGGTTATTTAACATATCATTTATTTATGAATCAAATTTGATATTTGGAATTGTCTTTTATATCGCACTTAAAGATTTGAATTTAATGTCTGACAAGAGCATGTTAGGACCGATATTTATATGAAATATTGGCTAGACTGCAGATTATGGGCCAATCGCTAAATGAAGGGAAATTGCGCCAAATCTGGTAACCTCTTGGCATCATGAAAATCATTAGGACTTAAGGTTACAGTTTATAGCATTTAAGTGGGCTTTTTGAATTTTCGTCATTTCACCGTGCTTCTAGTAAATTGTGTGAGCAAAATGGCTGACGTCGAAAGAGTTGAACGTGTGGATTTTACTTATTTGATTCGGTTGCAAGATAAGGGCAAAAGATGTGTGATGGAATGGTGCATGAATTATGGTTTGATTGCGAATATGTACGAATGTCCTAAGTGTAAAAATAGTATTAAATTACTTGAAATGAAAGATGCGACAGATTTGTATGAATGGAGGTGTGTGTCTATTATATGTGGTTAAGCACATGGTTGAAATGAGCCGTAGAGTCGGTGTTGAATGAGCGCACCATTTTGAATTTCATCTCCATTGTATTGTTACATTTTAGTGTGGATATAAACAAATGCGAGTTTCTACTATTTATTATAAATAAAAATTTATTGTAAAAATATAAATTACGTAGTTAAAATTGTTTAACCACTTTTTTTTTTTACTATACTATTGCTCATGTTTCAGTAGCTCGAAATTTTGAATTTTATCTTCTTTTTTCTTCTGCATTTTTTTTTTTTAAGTTTTAGATTAAAAGTGAATGCTTTCCGATCATTTATTGCTCATTTACTGCTTATTACAACTTCTTAAATTTCGTGCTAAAACGTTTTAGTCCATTTTGCTACTGTCTTAAAAATGGTATATATTACGAAAAGTTTTAATATTGTTGATGCCATAAAATACATAGTTATTAACTTTCAAATACTTTATCTTTGTTATTCTTGAACTTCTGTTTTAGATATTTTTGCATGTTTACAGGATTCATTCAAATTCGCAACCATCTAATATGGCGAGTTAGTTATTTTCTAAAACGTGCGAGAATAACCGATTTGGCGACTTTTCAAAAATGCGCCAAACTGGCCCATAATATGCAGTTTTACTGAAATATTATTACATTCAGTTAGCCTTTAAAACAAATGGAAATGCAGGAAAAGCTTGAGTTTCTGCAAAGCTTTGGAAATGCCAGATAAATTAAAATTTTGTACAATGAACAAAAATTGCAGTTCATGGTACAAAAGTCAAGTGAATGGAAGAATCTGAAATGTTTCAGATTTTAAATTATGCCCAAAGGGGGATTTTTTTAATGTTTTGTGTGCTACCTTTATTTATTAAATATCATGTTCTTTGCACTTAAACCATAAAATTCAGTTCAACAGCGATAATGCAAAATAATTTTAAAATGAGCATATCTTTAGAATTTCTGACACACAGTTCCGAACACTGGAGATAAAAAAATTCCTCCGTAGAGTCTTACCATTGCTCCCTTTTAAATCGTTGAGTCTGTTAATAAAAAATTCATTAAAGTTTTACAAAATATGAAATAGATAATAAATCAAGTTCCAAATTCAGCGTCCAGATGCCCAAAATCGGGTGGAAACGTACGTTATTCAAAATTGGATGACTCTAAGTACCGTTTTTTTATCACAACGCGAGAAACATACATACATTATGCAGATTCTTCATTATTTAATTTCTTTAAATATAATACAGGGCGATAATGTTTGGTGGCAACAATTTGAAAAGTGAATCGGACATTTTTAGTGAATCAATGCAAAATACCAAAATGAAAACAATAATTCTTCAGAGACAAAGCCCCTTTGGACTAAAAATGCATTTCAGACATAAAAGTTAATGTATTTTTGAAGGCTTTGTTTAAAGCCTTCAAAAGTATAAAAGTAAAACATCTTAACCAATTATAATTCCACTAGCCATGAAATTTAAACAGCAGTTTCTTAGATTCTTCATCAAGAAAACTAATCTGGCTTATTGAAAATTAATTGGGTTAGCATAAAAGCAGGACAAAGATATTATTGCATTGTGACATCATTCTTATTAATATTTAGCTCTAGATCTCACTGTTTGGCAACAGTTTATGGGTTAGCCTATATTTTAGGGTGCCTGGATTATCGCCAACATTTCATTTATTGCCAAATTGTTGATTTATTTATGGTAACCTAAGTAATTGAATGTTATGAAAACCTTATTATGACATGATTCTTGTGAATTTGACTGATGAGAAAATATTTGTAAGGGCTTATTTCTGCATTGGATGTCGGAAGTACATTCTGTATTTTGTGCTTTGCATTATAAAATGGCTGTCGATGGTAAACTGGGTGTTTGGTGGTATAGTACGAGAGAGTGGAAAGCATTTTCTTTTTATGTGGTTGAGGCCAGAAGAAAAGAAACTTTGTTGGATTTGACTTTTTAAGTGAATACAGATCAATGTGTACATGGACAAAGTCAAGGGAATGCGCAATGCCTAGTTTGTGCAATTCTGTGATGTTTTGTTAAGTGGAAATAGGTCGACGTGTACAAGGATACCGAGTACATACAATTCTTTGACTTGCGATTTTGAATTTGTGTAGCAAAAATTGTCACTACACAGAGCCAAAATAACAAGTCAAAGAATTGCACAAACTCTGTGTCCATGTACTGACAAAAATTGCCAGTTATTGCCAAGGGGCACCAGTAAATATACTTTTACCATGATTATTGATTAAGGAAGTAATATTTTAGTCATGTGCCAGCTGATGAGGCTTTGCATGCGGACTGTGGCACGCGTGCCATAGGTCACCATCACTGAGCTAGAATATGCATACTGCCGTCACCACATAAATTCACAAAAATAAGAGTAAAAAAAATCCACTATAGTGCCAGACTGTTGATGGTAATTCTTCCAAAAATCCCTTTTTATTACATTCTATGTACCTTTAATAGTGTTGATACGGGCTTTGGTTTCTTATGTCACTGCACAGTTTACTGAGAAGTGAATGAAGCCATTATCAAAAAGACAATCGTACGACTTCTAACATTTGGATATGAATGCTGTTCAGGTAAAATATTCTGTTGAATTAAGGAGCAGCCAACAAAAAATATATAATCTCAATAAACTACATTTTAAATCAAACAATGAAATAACATAAAAAAGAAAATTCATCTTAGCACTGCATAAATTAAATATCCACTTACCTTATTCAGAAATTTCCAGTTCTTCTGTCAAACAAAATTCCAGCATGCAAAAACTTCCTAAAATTATCTGAACTAGAATCTGTATACTGGCATTGCCACATAAATTCACAAAAATAAGAGTAAAAATTATTCTTTGTAGTGGCGGTATCCTCCGACATTCGACCATACGCATTTCCTTCTTACAAACAGGACACTTATAATGGCTACTAAGTAAACCTTCATTTACACTCCAGTCAGTTAATGCTTTTTTCTCTTTCGCTCTAAGTCATACAGAAACTTCAAATTAATCTTACCACATTCAGCTATTTTACCGTGTAAACCACAAAATAACAACATGCTTCTTATCCAAAAATCTGATACACAATCAAGCCTTTCCAAATCTTTTCCCATCATTCAAATTCACCGCGATCATGCAACCAATTACGTCATAATAGGGTTTCCACAGCATTCAACAGGTTACCATAAATGAAACAACATCTTAGCAATAATACAAGGAGCACCCTTAAATGTACTCTAACCATAATCACTATAAAATGCTATTATGTAATTTAAATTAGTGTTTTAGTCTGTTCTTGAATGTTTCACTTACTTATTTATTGCGTAATGCCACTGGCATAGGGCCTAAGCTTAGATATAAGACTTTCATATATTGCCATAGAAATGATATGCATATTTATTGACCCAATTTATGTTTCAATTGTTTGGGCCAATCATATTACTTGTTACATGCCAAAGTTGAAGCAGCTAATGTTTGCTAAACGAATTCAGATTTATTGCCGACTGCTGGTGAGTTTTAATTTTTAAATAGGTTCTAGTTTTCAGATCTAAGCATTTTGTGGTCACTTATGAATAATTCTAATTTAATATCTTAAATGGAATGGCATGTGGCCCCAAAAAGCCTTGTCACTACTTTTCTAGTTCAGATAACTTTAGAAAGTTTTTGAGTGCTGTTAAGGAATTTTGTGTACTACAGACTGAAGACCCAGAAATTTCTAAATAGGATAAGTCAGTATTTCCTTTTTGTAGTGCATATATGAGATAACATGTATTTCTTTTTTTATGTTATTTTTCATTGTGCGATTTAACATGCAGTTTATTGAGCTTTGATTGGTTAAAAATTTTGTTCAGTTTTGGCAATGGGTAACTTTGTTTTAACTGTGTATGATGTCATCATTATCCTGATTCTTTAAAGTAAAAATAGATCGATGTGTACATGAACAAAGGTAAGGCAGTGCGCAGTGCCAAATTTGTGCAATTCTCGTATTTTTTTTATAAGTAGATTGATGTGTATGTGGACACCGAGTTAATGCAATTCTTTGACTTGTTATTTTGTTTTTGTGTAGCGGCCATCTTGAAATTGTGCCTTGGTGGCCAGTCGCCAGTTTTCGCCAAGGGGCATCCTGAAATATATTTTTACCCAGTTTATGTTTGTTCTGAATCATAGTCGTATTTGAAGTTCATGTTGGCTTGGAAAGTGTCTCATTTGCTGAATTTTTCATGAAAAAAGGAGGGGGGAAGAGTTTTAAAAATATTCCAATTAACTTGAGCTTTCCAGTTAGTCAGATGCCGGGTAGTAAGGCTTTTATTTTAGCTATAGTTCATCAAAATGTTCTTTTAAAATTAAAATTTAAAATTTATCTCAATTGATAATTATCAGCAGAGCCTTTATGTATTTCTTTAAAATAATTCAAGATTATGTGTAAGGAGAACCAGTGAACAATAGATATGAAATAATTTAGATGTTGTTAGTGTAGTTATTCACAGTTGAGATAGAATAATGACAGATCGAACACTTTTTATTCTTGATACATTTTTGATCTAGAAAAAGCAATCTTGGCGTTTAAAACCCAACATGTTTTTTTCAACAAATTTAGAGACAGCAGTCAAGCTAGAGAGAGAGATAAGAGTGAATGCAAAATGTCCAGGATAAACGTTTGGTGCAGGATATTTACTTTTAGTTCACATTTCTCTCGATAAGTAATTACTATGTTTAGATGAGAAAAGGGAATAATCAGATTAAAAGAGAGATTTAAGGTACGATTGTAAATTAAAGTTAGTGACAAATAATTGTCTCTAAAAATACTCCAAGGTCGATAATGATTCACTAAAACTCCAAATTCTTTGATAAAACACATTTATTGCACTGTAAACACATCCTAACTCAATATGTGCATCTTTAAATATTACAAAAAAGATGCTTTTTTTCTTTATATCTCAAAAACAAAGCATAATTTACTCTTAAAAAAAAGAATAGAAAAGCAGTATCATACTGTTGCCAGATCCTGACAAAATCATACAGTTACAAAATACAATCAAAACGAAATTCAGCATGCATCATCCAAAGAGAAAAATAAAATGTAAAATAAAATATAACAAAATAATAACTTACATTTGCAGCTATTCGCAAGATAAAATTTTTCACATACTCCAACCTAAGTTAACTAAAACACAGAAAGTTAGCTTTTAAACATAGTAGCTTAGTTACTATTAGTTAAACTAATGTTAAAGGTTTAAAACAAGGTTACATAACATTACTACAATATGTAAATGCTTCACACTAATATGCTAATACAAGGTTTTGAAACATGCATAATTACTATTGTATACAAGATGCAAATATTTATTGAAATCTCGTAGGGGAGGAGGAAAAAAAAACTTACTCAGTTTAAAGTCAAAGTTTTATAGGTGCTGTAATTACTCAGCTGCTTCTAGTTATCATCAGATTCTGTCCTTTTGTTTTAGCTTGAGTAGGAAAGCCTTTATTTCTTTCTTTGCCAGTAGTTTCTTGTTTCTCTTTTAACTTTTATTTCATTTTATATTGCTTCTGGTGTGGTTTCTAATGAGGAAAGTTCTAAATTATACAATTTTTGAACAGCTCGGACCAATTCTGCATTTGAGTCCTTACTATAGCATGATGAACAGTACCATCAACCAACTTTTACCTATTCAACCTAGTGGCCAAAGTAGTGTCCTTTTATCATCTTTTCAAATAAGAAATATGTCTCCTTCTTTCAAAAACACCTTAAAGGGGTGAATTTTTTATGCCTTTGTTTTGTACATAATGCTCCAACATATTCTTGATGAAACCTTTTTCTAAATGTTTCTCATACTGTTTGAATATATTGTAATCTTTGCCATAAGCTATTTGAATTTGGATTTATTTTAAGGTGGGGCATGGTATTACTTTTAATTTCCTTAAGAAAATTTGCTGGTGTAAGAGGGGTATCTTGGATCAGGAGATACTGTAGGAGCACTAAGTGGTATAAACTACCAAGTTACCATATTTCATGCATATAACATGCATCGGTGTATAATGCACATCTATAATTTCAAGCCACATTTTTCAAGTTTTAGGTATATTCGCCGTATAACGTCCAAATATCGATTTAGTACTCCTGATTTTATTTTCAAAAAGTATTTTAGCATTCCATTTATTATCATAGTGTTCTGATATAGTGTTCTGACTTCTTTTGATCAAATGTCTGGAAAGCTAGAGATATTCGTTCTTCCAATTCTATTTCATCTTGAAGAAATTCAAGTAAATAATCTGGATCACATTTCTCTAATATTTTTGACTGCTAAGAATTTCTCCCGAATTGTGGATTGAAATCTCTAGATCTATGATTAACTGCTCGGTAACATTCCCATGCTCTTAGTGTCTCATCAGGCAAAGAAGATTCAACAAGAGGAAAAAGCATGGTTGTATATTTGTTTCTAGTAAACCCTAGAACTTCTAAAGCATGAAGCTTAGATTCCAATGGTTATAAAGTTTTCTTAAAGATCATCCTGGTGTGTTTTGCTCTTGAAGTATTAAAGCCAATAAGTCTCTTACGATAAATTTGAATTAACAGTTAATCCTTTCCGAAATGTTCATGTAATTGTGTTACGGCTTTTTTATAGCTTTTGCCACTTGACAGGAAAGTTTTAATTAATCCTTCTGCAACAGAACTTTGTTGCATGGCCTGGGATAATTATGTAAGTTTGTCCTGATTATCAATATTAGGGCCCTTATCAGTTTTCATAAATTGTCCCGAAAAATTTAGCCAGTTTTTTAAATCACCATTAAATGTTGGTAATTTTATTTTGGCATAATGTAACATTATATTAGGAATCTGCGAAACTGACATACATTCTATATAAAATCAGAAGTTTTCTGTTCTGATAATTGTAATAATTTATTTATCTTATATTCTAACTTTATCTATTTAAGTATGATTTTGACTCATGAATTTCTTTTTCGATAATATTTTCATCTATAACTTCTTTAAATAGTTCTTTCTTAAAATCATTTTCACCTGAAAGCATTAATTTTGATTTCTCTTGAATAACCCTGAATTCTAAAATTTTTGTCTTTAAGTTATTTTCTGTTTGATCAATTTTATTACACAATTCAGAAAATATTCTAAGATGTTGCTTATGTGCTAATTTTAAAACTTCCATACTTAAAAATAATGAAAACAAATTGCTTACTTTTAGTTGCAGTTACATTCCAGTCCTGTCTGCAGATGCCACATGACAAATAATTTTCTCTCGTAGAATACTGCAAGGTCAATAATAATTCTCTAAAACTCCGAATTCTTTGATAAAACATACATTTATTGCAATGTAAGCACATTGAACTCAATATCTGTATCTTTAGATATTACAAAAAAAAAAAAAAAAAAAAGCATACAACTACAAAATACAGTCAAAATTAAATTCAGTGCTCATCATAAGAATAAGTTATGTTTGTAACTATTCACAAGATAAAATTTTTCACAGTTAGAATTTGGATTTACATATTTTTTTTTTATCATTCCTATATACCCTACAGCAATCATCTCCCTAAGGTAACCACCTCAAAAGCAACATATAACATTTCTGAAAAAATTATTATCTTATAATATAAAAACTTCTGATTACAATCTAATATACTGTGATTTTATTTGCTGGTCCATAGTACCTAACAGTGTCATCTCGGCGAAAATTTTCACCATACGGTTAAAGATAAATTTTCAAATGAAACTTAAAACAGTTTTTATATGGCATTAATTGCCAAATGAAATAATAATCAAAATTTAATATAATAAGATAAAGAAATGGAATATGTAAATTACTTCTGTAATGTTTATAAATTTTTAATTTTTCATTTTTGAGAAATGTTTTTGAATTCCTAGTGTTTAGTCTTAGTTTCAACAGTTCTAATTTTTAGTCATTAAAATATGCAATTTGGGAGGTGTAGCCTTTTATGTTTAAATTCATTATGAGTTTTTTATAGACCGGAAAACTGCCTTTCTGTTAATTTTAACTTTCTATGATATAAGGGTAAAGGCAATTACTTATTTTAACAAGAACTATATAAAGCATCTAACCTAAAATGTACTAATTATATTACTGAACGTATGTAAACATTTCTTTGAAATTTAATCAATTGTCATACTTTTTTCAAAAAATTTTAACACAATTCTAATTTTCAAATAAATTACTTTGTTTTTTAATTAAAATACTCAGTGTAATATGATAATAAAATATAGTCTGTTAAATTTTATTCTTAAGAAGAAAACAGAGGAAGATGGTGGTATAGCAAAATTGAATAATTTGAAGCATTGCAAAGAACTTTTAATATATATATATAAACATTAAAAGATGGGCACCAACTTACAGCCATCTTTTGACAATAAGATGTATTTTTAGCATCATTTGCATTAAACAGGTTTTGTAATTTCCAGTTGTTATTGTTTGGAGTCACATTGAGCAGATTTATTTTTCATAGCTTGTTGGTGTCTTTATAGCAACTCTACCAAATAATGAAAGTAAGCAGTTTTCCATGAACTAATTCCCTGTTCTTATTTGAACATTTGTTGGTAGAATTTCACTTTTTTAGAAGATGCAGCAACTCCTAGGTTTTTTGCAACACTTGCAGGAAAGCAGAGTGGTGTGTGATATTATTGGCAATGTATTAGTAGATGGCTGGCTAATGCCTAAGTACCTAACTTAAGGGGGAAAAAATCCTCCCCTTTTTTTGGATGTGTACTTGAAAAAATAATCTGTTTCAAGATGATGTGCAAATGTTTATAGGTTATAATTCAAATCTTTTCAAAAAACTCTATAAAAATTATTTAAATATTATTGAATTTTTTAAAACAGATAAAATGCTTGAACTTTGCTTTCATTAAGCAAGGATTAGAGATGATGCAAAAAATTAATTGAAAAGCAGTGTTATGAAATATAAACCAAATTTTGAATTAAACATTATGGATGTGAGTGCTACTTTAAAAAAAAGTCTGCTAGTGCGATTTTTGTAAAACTTATTGCGTTGGCATAATTTAAAGAGTAGAATCAATATATGGAGAAAAACTGCCATGCTGTTTCATGCAAATCTTGTGAAATTGTATTGTCTTATTTTTAGTATGTAAGTGTAATCTGAGTATGTAAGGCAGACTTGTTAATAATTTAATTATTCATATAATTGTTATCTGAATAAATATTCTTATAATTAGTTGGATGACTACCTTTTAGCTTTCAGTATTGTTTTCACCAACAGCCATAGGAATAGAAATGAAATTTCGTATGAAATATAAAATAGAAATACTGTAAAAAATTTCTTATGAAAGATTTTATTTTTTAAAAATTATTTTTGATTGTGAACTGTAAACAGTTTAGCTTAAAAAGCATGTAAAAGTATAAATACATTGTAAAAAGTTGTATGTTTTTCACACTAACCCTCCTTATATGTCTTACAAGAAAGTTAATTTTGGTTCATAATTCTTATGAACATTAAGTATGATTTGTTATAAAATGATTATTTATTTCTTATATTTGCATGCTTTTTGTAATAATAATATTTGTATGTTTAGCATCTATTAACTGGACAAAAATACACTGTTGAATTGTTACCAGAAATGGAAAGTCTTCTGGAAAACGGTGATTTAAAGCATCGGAAGCATCTGGGGGTTAAAAAAATTGCACCTATTGTACTTCCAGAAGCATTAATAAATGCAGCTTCTAAACTTATACCAAGTAAGTTAATTTGCTATTTTTTTATTTACTAGACTTGTTTGATTATCCTTTCCAATGAAATAATTTTAGGTTTTGCTGGTAAATAAAAATATTAAACTTTTAAATATAATATTAAAATTTTACTAGCTAATTAAATATGAAATTATAGGGCAACCTCTGTGCAACACACTAGATGTTACCCCATAAAAAAGTTTATTATGCAGAAGTATTTTTATAAACAGTGCTTGAATAAATAAAAGTTTTAATAATGATTATAAGAAGAAAAGATTCTAACAATACAGCAAATATTCAGTGCAGGATCCAATTCAGACTTTCTTTCACATAGCCACCTATTGTGCAAATTTCCATGCATCCCACCCACCTTTTCATGAATAACTATTCATGAATAACTATTCATGATGTGCTATAACTCATATGTCACTTTACAGTTTGCCTTCATGTAATCATCCATGTTTTGTATAATTGGATGTATTTATTACACTTAATTGGCTAGGTTTTTTAGAATTTTAAAGGAAATAAGTATTCCACTTATAGACAGTTTTCCTTGAAAGGTTAGTCTATATTTAAGGGTGCCTCTTGGATTATCACCAAGTTGTTTCATTTATCACCAAGTTGTTGTTTCATTCATGGTAACCTGAGTAGTTGAATGTTATGGAAGCCCCATTATGATGTAATTGGTTGTGTGATTGCAGTGAATTTGACTGATGGGAAAAGATTTGTAAGGGCTTGTTTGTGTGCTGGATGTCAGTTAGGAAGTACGTTGCATACTGTGTGCTTTGCATCATAAAATGGCTGTTGGTGGTAAAGTGGGTGTTTTGTGGAGAGAAGATATAACGAGAGAGCAGAAGTTTTTTTTTTTTTTTTTGAAGCTGTTGAGGACGGAAGAAAAACTTTGATGTAATTCAACAGAATTATGAGTGTTGTGTTTGTGTGAAGGAAATGCATGTAGTTGAACATAAAGATTGTTTTTATGGCTTTGAATGGGTTTGTTGTAAGAAAGGTTCAAATGTTTACCATATAAAGCATTCCATTAGAAAGGGAACATGGTCTGAGGAAAGGTTTTTGGATGTTATCAAGGAATTTTGTGTGCCACAGACTGAAGGCACAGAAATTTCTATGTAAATTCATTGCTTGATTTAAAGTGTAGTTTATTGAGATTATATATTTTTTTGTTAGGCTCTGGTGTAGAACTAGGTGCTCCTTTGACTTTTTAAGTGAAAATAGAATGATGTGTACTTTGACAAAGGAAGTGCGCAATGCCGAGTTTCTGCAATTCTCTGATTTTTTTTTTTAAGTGAAAATAGGTCGATGTGTACATGGATACTGAGTTTGTGCAGTTCTTTGACTTGTTATTTTGGCTTTGTGTAGCGACGATTTTTGGCACAAAAATCACTGCTACATGAAAGCAGCATAACAAGTCAAATAATTGCTCAAACTTGGTGTCTATGGACTACCGAAAATTGCCAATTTTTTCCAAGGGTCACCTGTAAATATATTTTTACCCCCTGATATGCAATTTTCTCTTTATGCAGCATGCATCTTATAAATGTTAATTAACTTTTGCTTGTTACCAATAAAAAGAATATGACCACTTAAGAATTTTTCAATCAGAATAGCACCAAACACACTTGAACTGGATGCAAATTAATGTTGTAAACTGTATTATGGTACATGATTGTTCCTTACTGCATTACCTTACAAATTTCTTTCTCTGTCATAATATCTAAAAGGCTCCAAGCTACATTTAAAAATTATTTGCTTATCTGTAATTTTGGAATTTTTATCATTGTCATAACTTTTTTTAGGAAATGTTTGTTCAAAAAAGTATTTAAAGAAGGCTTTTTTTTTATTATGATAAATTTGTTATGAATCATGATTATGCCAAATTTGTATTCTGTTTGAAAAGCATTTTTTGCATATGACCCTTGGAAGAATTGCATTAATAAATTTTGTGCAGTATTTTTATTATCTCTATTTTTTATGAGTTTGTAATCAATTTTGTATTTTTATAATCAATGAAACATAGTCTCATAAGGGACTGTATATAGAATAAAAAGCTCTGTTTATCATGACCTAAATAAATTTGATACTATTACTTTAGAAAGTGTACTGCTTGTTATGCATCCACATTATCAACGTATTTTCTCTGGCCTGATTTGCTTCTTCAACATTGCCTTAAAGCTATTTCTTGGTTTGCTGTGCCCAATCTTAAAGCCTTTCCACTTTATTTTTAAGTCCTCAATAAGTCTGCGAAATTCCAATATGTATGTAAAATTCCCTACCATTGTCCATCTGTTATATACATAGGGCTCTAAGTAACAAGAATATATTGACTAATTGTGTTACAACTTTTTCTGCTGTCTTTGCATGAAGAGTCAATACAACAAACTGAGTAAGATAATCAATCACAAGTTTCCATCATGTTGCGAGTGAAAATCTATAAGGTGTGAGTTCATGTATATCAATCTATGATGTCTGACATCTTATGTGAAAAAACCATAGGTTTAATAACAATTCTTTTTACATGCCCCCCTTTTTTTTCTGACAAGGCTCACAAAGATGCAGGAAAATTTTAATATTATTTTGTGTAATATTTCTATAATGTTCTAGTTCTTTTAACACTTGATCTTTGGCAATAGATGAATGAGTTTCATATAAAATGCCAAACCAAATAAAGAATCACTTGAACAATAAAACATTATGTCTTTTTGCGTTGGCCACTGGAACTCTTCAAGGATTTCATAATGTGGAAGTAACCAGTAATTGCATGACAGTTTTTTAACTGATGTTTTAGATTACATCAGCTATCAAACATAATAATATCTCAAAGAAGAAAGAACTGTTCTCTTTCACATCACGCATCTTAGTATAGATTCAAATTTTTTTTTTAATTTGTTATGTCTTTTTTCTTCAGTCATTTAAAGAATTCATCATTCAAATCAACTTAAGGTTTTAAAAAATTTGTACTTTTTTTTATGTAAGAAACTTAATTAACATAATTATGAAACTTGAGAAAAAATACCTGACACATTGAAGCAGTGTTAGATGCACAGCAGCTGGCACATGGGAACAATTAACTAAGTGGAATGAACTGACATTAATATGCCAATAGCTGTGCAACACACTAGGTGTTCTACCCTTTCCTGTAGTCTGGAAGAGTTCATAAATTCAGTAAGGTTTAAAGGTATTCTTATTGATATTTTGAAAGTCTGGAGGAAAACTTATTTGGCTACAGTGATCTCTGCATATTGAATGCAGATGATTGTTAATAACAAAAATACTTTCTATATTGAAATATAAAAGTTAATATGATTATAATTATATAATACTTTACAAGATCGAAAATAGCATTCTATTTCTGACCAATGATTCTCAGTGGTGAATCACTTTATGAAGGGGGGGGAACCCCACTAGATATTCTATGAAGTAACAGATTTCATACTGTAGTAGTAATATATATATATAATCCTTTCCCTGTGAAATCCTCTAAGGGCATTGCTTGTTTTTGTGCTTAATTTTATCGCATTTTTAAGGTTTGTCAAGAAATTAAGCAGAAGCAATTGATTTTTTTCCAGTTCCGGATATTTTTCCAAAAAATGACATATATTCCAACTGTCATGCTTTGAAATTTTAAATGATGAAAGATGTATGATAAAATGCTCAGCAATGGCCAGTAAAGTCCCAAACTAGGAACTGGATTGAGAGATGTCACTCGATTTTTATATTAAGGCAGAGTCAAGTTGGAGGAGAATAACAATTTGATACTGTTAGACTGTGCTGTAAATAATAAATAAATAAGTAAATAAAACTATTTCATTATTCTGCTGATGTCAAAAGTATATTTCATCACCAAACAATGCAAATCAATTATTGTGATGTGTTAGCTGGTATCAAGTTAATATGCATCTTCTACAATTTCTCTATACTAGTAGTTCTCAACCTTTTTTGCCCTATATACCCCTCTGACCATTGCTAGAAAATCATCTCCTCTTCTTCTTTCTAAAACTTGAAAGATGTATATATATTTATTTAAATTTAGTTTATTTTTCAATGTATTTCATAAATTAAAGGAGGTAATTATATAAAATGCTGATAACCACCCAAAACTTGAATAAAAGTACTATTTGATATTTATAAACTAAAAGTAAATTCTAAATAGGTAAATAAAACAGTATTGCAGCCACCTTAGTGGAAGCTGCTGAATTTACAGAATGTATCAAATTCTGGCAGTCATGTGCATAAAGATTCTTCAGGCAACTATGCTCATAATAGTCCTTCAATTAAGCTCCATTGCCATTTTAACATGCTTTCTTTTTGTTGTTTTGAAATGGCTTTTATTAACAAATCATGATATTTTTGTGCCTTAAACTTAACTTTAAAATATGCACTTGTGGAATTTGCCAGTGATGGAAGAAGCTGCAGTAAAATTTCTTCAGAAATTCGGAATTTCGACTCAAAATTGCTAAAGGGAGCAATGATGTTTGGTAGATAGGTGATGTAACCAGAGTTTGCACAATGCCATATCTTTGCATTTCTGTTCCTTTGCAAATGTTGATAATGTTTGACAACATAAATAAATACTGATAGTTTAGGAATCTTTTTAAAAAAAAGTTGCAAAAACCACCATCTTGCATCCGATGAGTAACTTTTACCTTCTCATCTGTAAAAATTGCCAAATTGTGCAAAGGTGGTTGCATTAATATGTAAGTACCAATAAAAGGCTGACCTATGAAAACTGTAACCCCCCCAATTGTGCTTTAAAAAAATTTTTTTTTGGTATATGTGTTTGTTTTAAAATAATATTTTATTGCTGCAGAAGAAAATGAAAAGTTTTTCATGTCAGAAGCTGAAGCCTTATGGAAGGTTCTTGCATATAGACGTCTGCCTATAGAAAGGGATGAAATTAACCAACGACTAAAAAACTTGTATCCATCATATACAGGTAAATATGTTCTATATTTTTTATTTATTTTTTTATCACATATTACTTTCTGTCACACCTTTATGGATTATATGGTACTACAGTCCGAGATCCAGACGTCCAATGTCTGGAATGATCTAAAATTCGGAAATCAAAACTGGCAACAACTTTTTTTTAAATGCTTTACATATTCACATTTGATTTTTTTTCCTGTAGATAAAACACTTGGAGAGCCCAATTCTTAATTTGCCTTCAGTGCTGAGTAAATACCTCATTATTTAAGAAACAATAATTTAGCACAATAATGATCAATAATTTGTCAACAATTTGGTTCTGTAGCTGTGTATCTGCTTGGCATAAATTTCAAGCCGAAACATTCTAGATACAAACATCATTGATTTTATACCTACTAAATATTTTATATCCCTGATGCCAACCTGGTGAATCATTATTTATTATATATTGCTTTCATCACCGCATGTTTATCAACACATGACAACTTGAGTAATGATTCATGCAGTGATGCCCAAACTTTTTTATTAGTACAAAAAGTATGGTAACCTTTTATGTTGACATTAATTACGCTTGGCAATAATTACAGATTTAAGTTAAATGCACTAAGAAATATTGACGAAGAAAAATTTAACAAAAATTTCTTTCCATATGCTAAAAATAGATTTTGGTAATGATACTCATAGGCCAAAAGATCACATTTAGTACTACTTGAATCAAGAATAACTGATGTATTTTTCACATAAACCCAGAGAATCGGTGCCAGAGCTCGCATGGCCGGACCAGATGGTAGAATTTACGGAAGACAAGATTTTTGGAATTTTGAGAAGCACCAAGGAATAAAACTAAAGAAGGAAATTATTTTTAGAATTCAGGGAAAGCACTGGAATCCAAAATTTAGGGGCTGCAGAAATTTAGAACATAGGGAGGCAGTATGTAACAGAATTTAGGACTCACAGAGACTGCACCAGGCAGTAAGATAGCTAGCGCCACCCCTCGATAAGTGTATGTGAGAATTTATTTAATCAGGACTCGAATGAGCCTTAAGCCTTTGTAAGAAATAGAGCTGAGTATAATAAATAACTAATACAACCAGTCTTAATTGTCTCAGTACACGATAGAAGCAAGACAAAATTTAGCGAAACAACTTGTCTTTCATCATTAATCTCATAATGCACAGCCAATAATGTATAGTGGATGCTATTAAGTTAGGCTAAAATTATATTTTACGGATTCCAAGTAATTTTAGCCAATATAGCAGATTACACTGTTCCTTAACTTTTTGACTTGATCTAGCATAATTATTTTTTTGCAGACTGTTTTTATTACAGTAATTTGATGAAAATTAATCTTTCAGCTTTCAATCATGTTGAAAAGAGTCTCTAATTCAGGAGCTGCAGTAGTATCTGCAATGTGAAAGCGTGTTTCTATGTCCATTAACGAATTAGTGGAATTGCTGTGTAAAATAGGTACAGGTATATCTGTCTCAGAATTATGCGAGGAGTATGGCATTGGAAAGTCAACTGTATATGACGTAAGAAAATTGAAGGAACTTTTAAAATTTTTTGTGGATTCCGACACCCCACTCGCAACCAATAACAGAAAAATTATTAAAAGTGAAGATCATGACAAAATGATAATTGAATAGGTCAGACAGCATGGCATCAAGAGCATGCCATTGCCGAGTCAAATGCTAATGGCGGAAACTAAAATATTTCACTAAGAACTAAACTTGAAAACTGAGTACATATATTCGACAGGGGCAATTTAAGAATTTCAGGTAAAAATGCTTCAGTTAATACTGAAGCTGCTGAATTATTTGCAGGTGAATTAATTGAACTCATTAATAGTTAAAAGTTATCACCAGAACAAATTTACAACACTAATGAAACTAGTCCTGGCAATAGTACCTCAAAATACCTTGGCAACCGCTGTAGAAAAGTCTCCAACTCATGTCAAAGATTCCAAAGTGAGACTAGAAATTTTAGCATGTAAATGTGGCAGGAATGTACAAGTCTAAACTTTTCATTATCGGAAAAAATACATGACCTCTAGCATTGAAAGGAGGAAAACATTTCCCGTTATATATCAGGCAAGTAGAAGAACACAGATGGCACAAGTGCTGATGAATGATTGGTTTGAAAATCATTTCATACCCAATGCTTGGCAGAATTTGGTTGGTTAACCTGATAACGCAAAAATTGTCCTGATTGTAGATAACTGTTCGGCTCATACTTCACTTAAGGTTTTAGTGAAAGGTAATGCATCTGTGTTATTCAAATTTCTTGAGTAATGGTAAGACTATTCAAGAAATTTTGAAACATTGTAGTGGAAAATCTGCTTTGTGGAACATTGCAAGATCGTGGGAGGATGTGTCTCCAGATACTTTAAAAAATGCTTGACATAATTTATGGCCAGCTAGCATAATTGATGAATATGATAACTGTAAATGTGAAAGTTTTTGGATTTTTTAAAGAAATGTAGAGAAGTGGTAATAAATGAAGATGATATAACGGAAGTTTTTCATTGTGATGACAATGCCCCAATTATCAGTCAATTAATGGATGATGCTGTAGTATGCTTCTAGATCCAGAAAAATTACAGATAGTGAAGAAAGTGCCAGAGAGGTTATTGCAAAGGAAACAATTTCCACTGACAAGCTAGTTGGAATTCTCGACACAGTAATTACAGGACTTGAACAATGGAACTTTGTAAATGAATAAGAAATTATGTCTGTCTACAGAATTAAAGAGAAAATATTAACACAAAAAAAGCGACTTAAACAACTTACATTAAAGGAAATGTTTAATAAAGTAAACAAATAAATATTAAAATTCTTCATTATTTCATAAATCACGATTTCATATTTTTAATTTTATAATTTCTACATGCCATCTTACAAGCTTTAAACTGATGATCTAATAGCCGGAAAAATCCCAGATCTGGAATCACCGAAGTCCCGACCTATCTAAATCTCAGACTTTATACTGTTAGAGTACTGTTTATAGTGTTAGACTTTATACTGTTAGAGCGGTGTCAATTAAAAATGAGAAGAAAATAATGCTACAATAACATGCCAAATAATGTGGTTCAAGAATTTAACATGTGAAATATCATCACTCATTATTTTTTTGCCATATTTTGCCGTTTGTTTATAGTACTATGGATTATACAATTTTTCAATTACCTAATGAGGAAGAAGCTGTCATAAGCTACTTTCAGGACAAAGGAATAATTCATAGCAATAGACTTTGTTCTCAAAATCATCCAATGAAGTAACTTTAACTTTTAACTCGAACAAAGCTCCTCTATGGCGTTGTTATGTAAATTCTTGCAGTGAAATAAAAAAAGGATTGAATTTTGCTAACTTCAGTTAGAAAACAGCCATAATATGACACTAGACTGGAATAGCTACTTTCAAGTTTCTTCATAAAAAAAAAAAAAAAAAAGCATTGGTTGTGTTTTTAAGGGACAATGGGAATTTGGGGGTTTATGCTGGGAAAGCAAAGAATGTTTCCTGGTCAACGTTCCCAATCATTATGCTGAAACATTGATGACTGCTATCATGGATTATATTTTCAGACTGCTGGAAAGTATATAAGAAATGCTGAGTATGAACATTTTACTGTGAATCACAGTTATAATTTTGTAGACCCCGAAAATGGATGTTATACCCAAACTATGGAGCGATTGTAAGGCAATGCTAAATTTAGAAATAAACATCATCTGGCACTGCTCACAACCATTTAGAGTCATATTTGATAGAATTTATGTGGCATCGGTTATATTCAAAAACTGAAATTTTTTCTGCAATATTAAATGCTATTTATAATATTATGCCACCTGTCTAGATTGAATTTCATTTTGTTTTGTTATTTTTATTTATGTGTAGAATATTGTAGATTAAAAAATTAAAAGAAAAACTTACTTTCTTTAGGAACTAAGAAATTTAATAAAGCTTATTTTGTACAGAACTTTTTTTTCAATAGTTTTTTTAACTCTATTTTTATTTCATAATTTTATACTTGGCAACAATTGATGGCCGCCCCCCCCCAAAAAAAAAGAGCAGCGCATTTTTAACTGATGCTGCTCTAATGGAATAGTACCGATTATTTATATGTGGATAGAGTGTCAATTTAAATCAAATTAATTAGCAGTATGTTTTAAATCAGTTTGATTAAAAATTAACTGTTTATTTTTAATTATGAATCAACTTTCCAACAACAACAAAAAAGTTTCTTAAAAGGAAAAATGATATGAATATTTAACACTCATAAGTGTATTGAAATTGAACAAAATTTGAATTTTTGTGATAATGTTATGAATCACTAAAAATTAAACTAAAATATCTGTATTTTTGATTCAAAACTTAAAAATTTAAACTGAAATAGTTTAGCTAGTCTAAACAGACAAAAACAGAGTTTGTCTGTGTATTAGTCTGTGTGTATTTTTATGCTTGTGTTTATGTGTCTATCATAAAGCACAGGACGGAAAAAAACCATGCAATATTTTGTGGAGGTTGCTAAAAAGGGCTGGTATGCTCTTTGGCTTATTTATTTATTGAGTTTGTTTTTATTTTTATGTTGAAACAACTTTTTGTAGCTTTTTAAACATGTATTTATTTAATGAATGAAATAGCAATGTTAGAATTTCACTGTTTAAACCATCAAACAGAGTATAAAAGTTCTGTATTACCATCTACTTTTAAGAAATAACTAGCATAATGAACATGACTACTGTTACATAAACCATCTAGCTTTTATTTTTCTATATCAGTAATTTAATTTTTGCTTTATCATTCTCGGATTGGCAACACAGCGAAAATGTTTTGATTCTAAAAGCTGAAGTTTGGATTTTTTTTTTTTTTAAATATATACACCATTATGTAAGCTAAGGATAAATAAAATCTTCTTTAGAGAAAAGATGTTATGTTAACACTAGAAGTACTGAGCTTCTTCCCTACCTGGAAGCACCAACATCAGTCAAATTGACTTCTCAGCAAATTAAATGTATATATCAAAATGCAGATATTTTATTATGGTTTAAGAATTTTAATTATAGTTGTTTAAGAACTTCTTTAACGAACAACTAGATTATTTGTATAAAACATAGATATTTTATAATAAATTCCACCTTACCTATAGTAAAATGCATTTTGTAGCTTTTCACAATTTTTACACAGCACAACATTTTCAATACTGAAAGTGCATTTTCCACACACATAATAAAAAAATTTTTTACACACATCACTTGTTTTATTGTTGTTACAAAGTTTAATCTGGCACTGACGACTTTTCTTTGAGAGTCTTATTGCTAAAGATGGAAATATCCTGAGGCAATCTTTTGCTTTTTTTACTGTTTAAATGAAGTCTCTTAACTCCTCTGCTAATTGAAATAGAAAGATGTGCATTGTAATATTTTTATCACTCAGTTTATGGTAGATAAAGCAGGCATTCTTTCCTGCTAAATCAAGCATATTATAAAAAACATGCACAGGCCATCTACATGAAGCAGCCCGAACAGAATATTTACGCATCATCTGGTCGAGAATATCAACTCCATATTTGGTTTTGTTGTAGAACTCTACTGTTTCTGGAAGTTTCTTCTTATTTTGTGAGTCTACTTTTATACTCGGATGTAAGGTATTTAGTAGTAGGACATTTTTATTCCTTTTTCCGTGATAGACTGTCAGTGCAGTTTCACCATTCTTTGGCAAAACTGTTTCAAATAGCCAGGATTTGATTGCCTTACTTCATGTTGAATTTCTTTTTGATGTCTTCTTACTGTGCGCATAAAACTTGTGTTTTTCATTTTAAATCTTTTAACTAATGATAGCGAGGGAAAATAATTGCCTGAATTCTGATAACGGCTTAGAAGATGCATTTCTACATTTTCAGGAAGACTTTCACTTCTCCATGTATCTTTTCCAAGATATGGAAAAGCATTGCACATAAACTTGGGGTCTATATCGACTGGCATCTAAAATTTGGTACCTAATTTGCCTGGTTTATTTGGCATACACTGTATAAACTTACACCTGGCTTTGGATGGGAATAGCTGGTTATTTTCTCCTGGGTTATAGAGAACCACATAGTTCTGTATAAAGTTTTTCCAAATCTCTGAAAAAAGTGCAAACTTATCACTTTCTAAATGGAGTCCTAGTTGACTTCAATTCAAATCTTACATATTTCGTAATATCTTGAAAACGATTGCAAAACATTATTTCTCGAAAAAAAGTAGGACCTGATGTACTATTCCACAAAAAATCCTAATCCATATCATTGCAACCATATGCTCCTCTTGCATAAATAATAACAATAAAAGCATCAAGCTTTTCTAAAGGTATTGTCCAAATTTCTTCATTGTTCAAAACTGCCTCTGCTTCCGTCCACTTTTTAATATAGCATGACATCCATTTATCCACAAAAAACCACCAAGCACTTGACACATTTTCCTTGAAATTTCTTTTTGCATAAGATGTTGGACCCGTCAATTCTTTTAGCACATTTTGAGCTCCATGTTTCCCAGGTGTAGTTTGTGAAGTAGATTTCACAGTCCATGAAGAAAGGTGTTTTCTGAGCGTAAGGGAAATACATCCTGTTGTAAATAATCAATGAATGAAAGGAATGTGTATGCCAGATGTTTTTCGAAGAAAAAGTGTTTTCTGATTGAGATAAGATAAATCTACCCAGTTTTACTAGCAGTCAATATGACTATTCATGGCTCTTTTAGGTATAACTAATGATGTCTTCGTTAATTTTAATTTTATTCAATTCATATTTGGTACCAATAATTTTTGATGTTTTTTAGGAAAATCTAAATATTTGTGACTTCTTAAGGTAAAGGGTTTTTTAGAAATCCAAGGTGACAAAAACAGTCAAAATGACTGCTCTGGCACTTCTAGTGTTAAATAAATTATTCAACTGTGGATTGCAATTAAACTTTGGAATCAGAAATTATTGGGTAGTAAATTTCTAGAAACTCACTCCAATATTGTGGTGAATCATATGTGATCTTGTGGATAAATACACCGCAGTGTTGTTCTGGCTGGATGAACTGTGTATTCTAAAGAGATCTGAAGTGTTTGGCTAATTAACCACACTTTGAAGAATGCTCCTGTTGTGTAAAGTTAAAGCAGTTATTGTTATTTTTAAGAATTGAAGTTGAAATAGAGCAATGAATTTCACATGCAGAATCAGGTTTTAAATTTTTTTAACGTGCTTTCTGAAGAGACAGAAGGAATCAAAATGAAGAATTGATCCCCATACAAATGATATATTGTGGGTCAAAAAGGGACTCATGAAGTTTGGTGAGCCTAAAATTTATGTCTTTTTGCAGAAAAGAGCATAAAAGAAAAGATTGTTTTGAGGCTTCAAAAATACCTTTGAGTCAAAAACAAGTAATTATAAAGAATAAAAAGGTTTGTTATATTTGTTTTAAAATAGGACATAGAGCGAGACATTGCAAAGCAAGTGTCCAATGCATGGTCTGTTTTAAAAAGCATTTGGCTGTTATGTGTTCAAAACTAGCTGTAAATCAAGAAACAGAAAATAAAATTATCATTTGTGATGAAAAGCAAAATGGTTTTATAGCTAATTACAGTAGTACAGAAGCGAGTGATACAGTGTACCTTCAGACTTTAATGGTCAATGTTGGCAATAAAGGGAAAAAGCAAACCATTAGAATGCTTATCGATATTGGATCTTAACATTCGTATGCCTTGAAGGGAACAGTGGATCTTTTAATGTTGAAATCTATAGAATCTGAAAGCCCAACACATATAGTATTTGGAGCAAGTATGTCAAAAGAACTTGATCTTTATAATTTAGATGTCAAAAATGTGCAAAGCCCTTATTCATGACAAGTAGAAGTTCTTGATCAACCTACTATCTGTGGATCTATGGCAAGAATTCAAAAAGTTTACTCAAGAATTAATTAAAGGCTGAAGGCATTAATCTCGGTAGTGTTGGAATAAATATACCCCAAATTGGACTGTTGATAAAATAGCTGAGAATAACACTCCCAAAAAACTCTTACATTAAAGTTTGGTCTTACTACTGTACAGACAGACCCATTTTGGGTAGTTAATAATAAAAAAATGAGGAAAGGTTGTAGAGACATTAGGTTATTTCGGAGCGGGAGACATGAAAAATGAGCAACGCTTTCGCCGGGAATCAAACCACGGACCTCTCGGTTACGCATCGAGCATGTAGACCACTACACCACGAAGGCATGCGAAGAAGGCAGGAGAAATACCTTATATACTCCCTCCTTTAAAGGGCGACTGGGGTTTTGGGGACCCAATCGCGAAATCGCGGTGGTGGAGAATCATCATCCACTACCTTTTTTTAGTTCGGGCGCCAGTTTTAGAGTCATTAGGATTATGTCGAAGCAGGAGTCATGAAAAATAAATAACGCCTTCGCCGGGAATCGAACCACGGACCTCTCGGTTACGCGTTGAGCATGCAGACCACTGCACCACGAAGGCATGCGAAGAAGGCGGGAGAAATACCTTATAAGGTCAGTGAAGAAAGTCATATTACCTTTTTTCTCATTCAGAGTGATGATATCACTAATTTATGGAACCCAGAAACCATAGGAATTGGTGACCTTTGTGAAATTCAAAATTCTGTAGGATTTGAAATGAGGAATGCAGAACACTTTTCTATAACTTACTGTAAATGAAGGAGGCTGATATGAAATTTGACTTCCATGGATGCAAAATTTAGATGAATTGCTGAGCAACAGAGAAATTGCAAGAAGATTAGTAGCATCAATGATAAAATTGGAAAAGGGGGACAATTACCAAAGTTATAATGAATGAATAGTATGAATGTTATAAAGAGGCTGACATAGAAAACTTGTAGCGATGAACAGGTCTTGCTCATCGAGGAGGCCAATTCCACAACAGCTGTGAGACATGTTTATGATGCTTCTTGTAAAAATAGAGGCAATTTGTCATCAAACAATTGCTTGATGACTTGTCCAAATTTACTAGAGATTATTCCCTCAGTGTTAATGAGATTTAAAGAAAAGGAAATAGGCATGATCTTCTTACAAATATGTGTTTCTAAGGAAGATAAAAAATATCTGAAACTTTTATGGTGGGAGGATGGAATCAAGATTTCCAAAGTATTTCATTGTAGAGTCGTCTTTGGCCTGAATTGTAGTCCTTTCTAATTGAGTGCTGTCATTGAACACCATTTCGAACAGTATCATGATCCTTTTGTTCAAGATGTTGCAATGAAAATAAGAAATTCCTTTTATGTGGAGAATTGTTTCACCTCTATAGATTTTGACAGCAGCTTGAATGATTTGCTTGAATGATTTATGAAATGTTCCTCAGAAATGATGGCAGACACTAAATTTGAACTTGGAGGTTGGGAGTTTACTGAAAGAATAAAATTGAATGAAGAATCTCAGATTTCTTCCTTTGTGGGTCTGCTTTGGAACAGATCAGAAGATGTCCTCTATTATGATAATTGAACTACTAAAATGCCCAAAGGAAAAGTGACAAGACGTGCAGTGTTGTCTTAGGCTAACCGAGTATTCATTCCATTTGGTTTTACAAATCCAGCAACATTATGTCCAAAGGCAAAGTTTGCAATCAAAATTAAATTTGTAAGTTTGTGAATTATTTGAAGTTTCTGAAGAGCCAAGTGACGTAAAAGAAAAATTTCTGAAATGGGTTGAATATATGCAGAAAATTGACATTATTAAAAGACTGCATAAAGCATTTTTGAATCATTTTTTATCAGAATACCACACAAAGCACTTCTTTTAACAGTTACATATGCTTTGTGATGCCAGTGCTAAATCTTATACAGCTGGTGTTTTTTTACAAGGCCAGGCTAATGATGGAACTACTGTGCGATTATTGAATAGAAATGCTTCATTTAATCTAGAATTGTTTCATTGAAAAAAATTTTTATTCCGAGGCTTGTACTGCTAGCTGGTCGCATAGGGTCCTTAATGAATTTGTGGAAAAGAGTTTGAATTTTTCGAACACAAAAACCTACTTTTGGCAGATTCTACAACTGCTTTTCATGGGATCAAAATCAATGAAACATAAGGAATATTCGTCAAGAATTGAGTGAGGAAAGATAAGAATGTTGTTGAGTATTGAAAACTGGAAATTTATTCCTGGGAAATCCCACAGGTCTTCTCTCTAGAGGATGCACTGTGCAGAAGCTTCTGGTCTCCAGATTATAGGAAAGGCCATTCTGGTTAAAATCTGAAAAGGAAACATGGCCTAAGTCTGAAAATTTAATTGATTAAAGTGTTTAAAGAAATATCTAAGAAACCTGTCAGTTTTATATCTGATAGTATGGATAAAAATTACCTTTGCTTCCACTTTTCTAGCTACACAAAATTCATTTAAATGATCGGTTGGATATTTCAATTAATTAATAATACTAAGAAATGAGAGGAAATTTGAGAAAGAACTAATTCTATCTGAGATAACATACACAGACAAAAGAATTATAAAAGTAATCCAAAATGGAGTTTTAACAGAGGAATATATGTAAGGACTGAAGCTGCTAAATGTCCTTGGAAGATGAAGATGGAATTTTTAGAGTAAAGTTGAGAAAAAAAAGACAAAGTTGATGGAGAAAAGTGATACAAGAGATTTTAGATTTCCTGTCACTCTTCTTGGGAAATGTAGACTGTTAGTACTTCTTATCAGAGTAATTCGCCTAAAATTGATGCATGCCAGACTGCAGATTTTGCTAACCAGTTTAAGACAGAAGTTTTGGATTATCATTGGGAAAACTGTACATTCAGTAATTATAACACACTGAAGGTGATGCAAGAAGTGCCAAATGTATTGAAACAGAATCTGTTAATCTATCCTCTGACAGAATAAAAGAAGTTTCTGCTTTCGAAATCACTAGGGGTGGATCTAGCTGGTTCACTTAATTTAAAAGAAGGCAGTAAATGTTTACTGTTTTTTTACACTTGCACAGTGTACTGAGCTATACATCTAGAGCTCATTTTTTCCCTTTCTACTAAGGCTTTCCTTTAGTTTTAGATGGTTTATTTCCCATAGAGTTAGACCCAGAATTATATGTAGTCGTAATGGCTAGAACTTCATGGGGTTGGAAAACATGTTGCAAAGCTTAGACTGGAAAAAACCATGGAATCGGAAGCTTGCAGCATCTTTAGGAGTGAATGGAAATTCATCTCTCCTTCCGCTCTTTGGTGGGATGGATTTTGGGACTATATGGTTCAAATGACTAGAGAGCGCCTTCAGTGTGTTTTAGGAAATGCTTCTGTCTATTATGAGAAAATGAACAGCATCCTTTACAATCGTAAAGTTGTGATAAATTCAAGACCATTGACTTACTTGTCTGAGGACCCAGATAATTTAATTCCATTAACATCTGCACTGTTTTTGCAGAATAATCTGACAGTAAGAGTTCTCAATCTTGATCAGTTGAATAAGATTGATGTCAGAAAATAGATGGAGATATCAACAGCCTGTGAGAGAACATTTATTAAAGAGATTTCAATTAGAATATTTGGGTGCTTTAAATTCCAGGAAAAAATAAGAACATTCATGTTGTACATTTAAAGATTTCAAGAAGTGTGCAAGAGAGATGTTAGTTCTTGGAATTTCAAGGTGATTAATCATGCCTAAAATCACCGAAATAATATTGTAACAAAGCGAAAGTGGGCCAAAAAATAATGAATTTCTGTAAACGCATATAGCTGTGAGTGTGCGTTGCAGAGTATTATCTGAAGAAATCGGTTTGTTTCTGTTGTTAGAAGCAGCAATTAGTTCATTGTTTGCACTAGTACCATTCATTCAGCTTGAGATGAAATGTATGAATTGCTGGGAATGCTTCATAGTACTTAAAAGGCAAAATGACTGATGCTCATGGGAAAGAATTTAAATGACACTTGTGGCATTCTGATCTCATTCTAACTGAACACCTGTTATTTCTGTTAGAATGACCTTTTGCAGTTTTACTTGATTCAACTGAAATCAATACCTGTCAATAGTCAGCTGCTACTGTAAATAATACATTTTATCAAATTCCAATTATAAATCTCCAGAAACTTATATTACTAACTTAAAAAAACTGAGTACTATGAAAGAGGATTAATTAATACTACTCTTAAAGAATATTTCTCATTTGACATGTATGTTTTATTGAATATCAACCAGCTGTTTTTCTGTTAATGTATATGGGATAAAGTGACTTTATATCTCTTTATCTTCTTATACATGCTATTATCTAAGTTTATAAGATAGACTTCATTTTATCTTACATTTATTTTCACAAGTAAAATATGAAGTTTGTGATAATTCTGCTGAGTATCTGATATTTTGTTTGCACCGCATCTGTTTATTTCAAAGTATTTCATTAAGGTTTCATGATGTAATGATAATGGACAGAATTTTCGATTAAAAATATTTATCTTTTTTTGTAAGATTATTAAAAAATACAAGTGCATATTTTCCCTAACAATATTTTATAAAAGAATGGGTATTTTTTTTTTTTGAGAAATCTACTTTATTAGTCTTTATATAACAGGGAGGCGTAGCATGGCCATTGCAGGTGAATGGTGTGGCTCTTATGCAAATAAAATGTATGTATGAAATATGGGGAAACTGAAACAACTCAGCATCCAAACTAATAATTTATTTAATTTCTTTTTACCAAGTTATTAGTAAACTTAAACTGATCAATATTCAAACATAATTATTTTATTTCTTTTAAGTTAAGAAACTTTATAATGTTATTTTAAAACAAATAAATAAATAAATAAATAAAAATATTGTACTGATTGTATTAAATGATTTTATAATGAAAATCACCAAAAGTTAGATTTGCTTGTGGATGCTTTGCGGGAAGGGCTGCCGAGTTTCTGAGTCATTAGTACTAAACTAGAGTAGTCTGTGAGCTAAGCAAAAAGCACGTGCATTACATCAGAAGCATTTAATATCATATGGAATTTAATATAAGTTAAAAATAATTTAAAAGTTGATTTGTTGATTGATGCATAATTATGGCAGTTGAAAGCTTTGGGAATTTCTAATTAATCTGATGACAGTCACAGTTTAGAAGTTGGTATTACCTTTAGAAAATTTCGAGAATCTGTAAAATTTGAGGACAACAGATATATGGGTTGCTTGCTGTGGAACAAGCATTCAAGGGAAGCATGCAGAAAAACGATTTGAGTCGCAAGAAATTAGATTTGATTTAAGAAGTCGATTTGATTTAATAAGAAATTTAAGTTTCATGAGCATGAAAAACTTTCATAAATCAACATTTACAGGAAGGTATCATTAAAGAATCAGTGTATTTTAAAACTGAAAAAGATTATTTTTTATTGCATCAAGCTGTAATTAGAGAAAACAAAATTGCCACAAAACTTAGTGTTGTCTATCATTCATCCTCATATGCTGAAGGTAAAATTTCATTGAATGATTATTTATAATCAAGACATTTCTTTCCATTTGAAACTTTTACTACTTTTAAAATGATATAAATATGGACTTGCAAATTTTGGAAAATCTAGTTGCATCTCTCAAAATTTCCTGAATTTCAACATGTGGGTCTTGCTGACATGAAATTTGGTCCCTCCTCTTATATAGGGCACTAGAAAAGTTAAATCTATGTAATCTGTCTTGTTGTAATCCATATTAGGTTGGCTCTAAAAAGATAGCCTTTGCCTGCATTGCCATTGTTTAATAATCCATTCCAATCCAATCCATAAAAGTATCTGGACACCTCCCTAAAGAAGTGGATCTGGCAAGTGATGTAATTTGATGTTAACAGAAAGCTGCAAAAGTGTATGTAATGGTTTGTCAGGTCATTTTTATGCATTTGTGGGACAATGAGTAAATCAAAGGAGCTTAGTGACTTGAGTGACAGTATAGTGGGATGCCACCTTTGTGTGAAATCAGTTCATGAAATTTTGGCCATTCTACAGACTCCAAAATCCTCTGCGAGTGATCTAATTATGGAAATGGCAGAGCAGTGAAACTGAAAAAAAAAAAAAAAAAAAAAAAAAAAAAAAAAATTAGTGAATGTAGCGGTAGAACTCTGAAAAGGGTAGTGAAACAAAATTACAAGTTCTTGTTAGTTGAAATCACTGAAATTCATCACACATTAGTGCCAGCAGCAGGACTGTTAATTAAAAAAACCTAGGATTCCACAGACGTGCAGCCGAACATCACTCCCCAGAATGTAAAGCATCGATTGCAATGGTGCAAAGCTCACCGTCATTGGACTGTGGACGTTTTCTTTGTAGTGATGAATCTCGCTTTACAATCTGGCAGTTCGATGGGTGAATCTGGGTTGGGCAGATGCCTGGCAAGAGCTTTTTAAATGACTGCATTGTGCTGACTGTAAAGTTTGGTGGTGGCAGCATCATGGTGTGGGGGTGTGTTTTTCATGGTTTGGCCTGGGTACCTTAGTTCCTGTGGTCGGGAACATGAACTCTGAGATGTATGTGGATGTTCTGGACAATGCTGCTCTCCCAGTTGTATGGCAATATTTTGGGGAATGCCTGTTTCTCTTCCAGCAGGATAGCTGCTCCATTCACACATCAAGACTTACACAGTCATGGTTTTATGAAATGGGTGTTCAAAAACTGGGTTGGCCTTTCCAGAGCCCATAAAACCCTGTAGAATATCTCTGGGATGAATTAGAGCGTAGATTATGTATACAGCTAAATCCACCATCCTCACTGTCAGCACCCACTTCAGCTGTGATGGATGCGTGGAAGTCAGTTCCTATGAACACCCATCAAAAATGAGTGATAAGTCTTCCCAGACATGTACAGGCTGTCATCAATGCAAAATGGGGACCAACATCATATTAATATATGCTTCAGGACTCTCCAGATCCATACTACTGGGTATCTGGAAACTTTTGGCCAGATTTATGCTGTCTTTAATAATAATGATACTCCACTTTGGATACTCTGAAATCTTGGAGTTTAATGCATATAATTTTATATATATCTGGTGGATATGCAATGAAACTTTTGTTATTACCCATGTTACTGACAGTGATTTTTGGAGTTGGTTGCATTAGGGAATATGGCTAATGATAGTACCATTAGCCTTTCTAGCTAATAATGGTAACTTTTAAAAGTGGCCACCATGAGAGGATTCACAGTACTTTTTTTTCCCATTTCTTCTGTTAAAGTTCAACAGTTATGAAGATGGAGGGACTCACCCATAACTCAAAGAGTTTATCTGAAAGTTTGATGATTATCTTAAGATCTAGTGACTGAAGATATTTAGTAATTCTTTCATTTCATATTCTTCAGTACTACTTAGGACAGTTCTGGAGCATTGTGGAAAATCAGACATCTGAAACTAAAGACATTTTCCAAAAAATAATGCTTTCATTACAGAGTGCACATAATACTGGAGGTAGTTTATATGCCCCTTAGCTGTAAATGATTTTACAAAAAGTTTATTGATTCTTTTACAAACTAGATTCTTTCATTCCTGTGTGTATTCTTTATTATAACCTCAATAACAAATATTTTGCTTATCCCAACATGATTTAATGCATCTAATTTGTAAAATGTCAGTGTTATTTTGCATAAAGTTTCATTGTATGAATTCAGGAAAATATTTATTATTAGGAGAATTCGAAGATATTCCTCAAGCATTTACAAAAGAAGAATTGGATAAAATTAAGAACAAAATGAGAAAGGAGCTAAAACGCTGGAATCCAGTTGAGTAAGCAAAAAATCTGTCATTTGTACAAATACATTAGCATCATTTGCTATAAAACAGGGCTGTGGAGTCGATAGTCAAAATGACTAACTCTGACATCGATTCCAACGCCCTCAGATATATTTAAACATATACACACGTTAATTTAGAAGTTAAACAACAAAAATCAGCATTATATGTGCAAATTTTCACAGGACTAGTTTCGATGGTCTTACAAAACCATCATCCTCAACTAATTTAGCTGACAACACTGATTTTTGTTGTTTAACTTCTAAATTAATATTTGTTCAGCATGTTATTTTACCTTAATTATATACACATGTGTTACAGCTTTTTTTTTTTTTTAGATATAAAAGAAGTTATAGATGCTACAGGGGAAAAAAATGATTATATAGGAGATTATTTATATTAATTAGCATTTATTATGAAATGAAAAAACTGGCATTACTAATTTCTAAGAAACAGTATAGCTTCGGCAAGATCTTCTTTGATAAAGGACCATAGATCCAATTTGATAATCCAGATTTTCCTTCAGAGCTGAGAATAGTCTTTCCACACTTACTTCAGTAGGAGGAAGAGCTGTTGAATTTTTTAGCATAGATTCGTATAAGTTCTAAAAGAGGTGTCTTGCAAGAGCAATTATATTTCTCTATTTTTCCAAGGGCTGTGTAGAAATCTAGTTTGTATTTTTTCTGAAGTCTCTTGGTTCTTTATTTTCATTCGTTTTGTCTTAGCATTTTCAATATTGTCCAAATATTTCTCAAAATCGAATTCATCAATGGAAGAGGATGATAGAGACTCATTTGCAATGTCTGAAGTATAACTGTCTTGATTTGAATACTACAGTTATTTTGATGATAATTTCATTCTTAGTGAACGTTTATGAATGACTTTTTTTTTTAATTTGTTCGTTATCCAACAAAATTTGGTGTTTTGGATCTACATACTGAATCCAGCAAGATCCCATTGTCTAGCAAACTAGTTTCTCTTTTCTTCATCGAGGAAATGATTCCTTTTGCAATAACCTATCCTATTTTAGCAAGAACAAACAACATATTTTTTCATTCTCGCAGAAACAACCCTCCTCTTAATTCTTCAGATTATAGCTTTTTTATATACGGTGTAGAAAGAAGAGTTTCTTATTCTGCATTGCTGCTTGCCTAAATTTAACAATGAGATTTGTAGCATGGGTACCAATGATATTTATAGTGTTTGATGCATTTTGCAGTAATGGGCTCCTTCTTCTTGTTGTGAATTGTACTACAGTAATGCCATCTATGAGCTGAAGAAGTAACTAAATGAATTAGTTTAATGAATGATGGCAAATATCACATCCATCCTCCTCCCTTATATTTATTTATTAATATGTCAATCAAATGGAAAATAACTAAATATTATCAATGTATATAGTTCATAAATAAAAATAATAATGCAGTTTGTCAGTAATTTTTTTCCTTCCCCGATTCACTTTAATTTCATTTCAAATTGAAACTGTCCAAGAAAAACTGGAGTCGGACTTGACATGTTTTTAGCGACTTCAGCTCCGACGCCTTTTACCCCCAAATCTGCCTAACTCTGATTCCGACTCCACAGCCCTGTCATAAAATAAGCACAGTAAACAGATCTTACAAGATTTACATTAAAAACAGTACCACTGAATTCAGTGAGCAAAAGTATTTAAGTTGTATACCAAAGACTATAAGAATCCATAAAACATATTTGGGATTACAAGCATTTTCTTTGACTCATAAAATTTAAAATGAGAACATAAATAACAAAAATATTATAATATGAGAAATTTGAAAATGGCTAGAAAGGTCCTAGGCAGTTATTTAGTGTAATATGTGTGTGTTATTTAAGTTAGATAACAACCTATATTTATGGGGTTTTCTGGTGTATTCATTCCTTTCTTTTTCACCATTTTATTTGAAGTATTTCTTTTTCACAAATATATATTTTTTAGAAATTCGATTTATATTTTCTCTTGATAACACATAACACTGGGATGCGAAGTAAATGAAAATAACCATTTTCATTGTCTACTTTTTTTTTGCTTTCAGTCAAAGTTCCAGAACTAATAAAGCAACTATGACATTTGTGCAGGGTATGGAGAACATGCCATTACTAAAAGAACTGCACAGAAATGATTTTCATTCTTCATGTAGTAAAACTTTGAACTTACATATTCATCCACAAGAATTCATAAATTGTTCAGGAAATTGGCCTAGCAGATGGAATTTTTGCATGAGCAAAAGAAACAAACTCCAATATACTGCTATCATTGCAGGTCTGCTTGCTTAGCATCATGTTAACTGTGGACTTAAGCAATGATTTCTTTATTGCATCACCAATGTTGATGAAAAATAATTAAAAAAAATGAATATGAAACAATGATGAGCATGTCTGAGTCCTCCGAGACAGAAATGCATATAAGTAAGAGAATGATATGTATTTGATGAGGCTAAAAAGGTGCAGTCTGTAAGGAAATCTTTAAAGTAGTATGGTGAATGTAGAGCTACATTCATTTTCAAATGCAGCTTCTCAACAAGATAAACCATCTAGACCAGGACATGGTATTCTTTTTCAACTTGATAGCCCTCACCCACCATATCATTAATTTGATCTAAATTGGTATTCGAACTCATTCTTCATGATTGGAAAGTTCTATTACGCACACCATACTGAATCTAATTTAGGGCTTCACATTGTTGTGTTTTTAGAGCATTATGCTACAATATGAAAAGCATTACTTTAAGTGTTGTAGAGAAAAAATGATGGCTTGGTAATTTCTTGAAACCAAATAATGAGATCTTCCACAGAGACATGTTAGCGAAACACTGGCAAGAAGTCAGGAAAATATATAATTGTTTGATTCATTAAAATTTTTGCTGAAAACGAAAGGTAAAAATATTTGCAAAAAGAGAAAGAAAGCTATCTTTCAAATCATTGCTTTTGTTCTTCAGTGGTTTTTTTGTTAATGGGTTTCTCCTTTTCAGCATTTTAATTTTGTTAATGTATTTATGAGATTTCATGATCAATCAAAAAGGATTCTAGTAATTGTAAAATAGTTGTCTGATATATTAATCAACACTTATATAAAAGTTAATTGTTTAAAACTATTCAGAATCACTGTGTGTTTTTAATTTTCTAACAAATGTAAACTATCAAATAGTATACATAAGTATTACAATAAAAATTTTTAATTAGTCAAAATTTGCCCTAGACTGATATTAATTTTAAAGAAAGACACAGTGGGTTTTGAGAGAAACTGATGTAGATGTCTTTTGTTAATGAGGCAAAATTATTTAATATTTTTATCCTTTAAAAATAATTTTCTTGAATAAGAGAAACATGTATAATATTCTGATAATGATGCTTCTAAAATTAATGCTTCTTTCCTCTAAAATTAATGTTAGTGTGATATTGAACTTTGCTTTAATTTAAATTGCTGTTCTACACTTTAATACACTGTAGAATAATTTACTTGAAAAAGAGAGATCTATGTACGATTTTGACAATAGCATTCCTCCCCTTCTCCACTTTGAAATGAATGCTAGTTTAACATTGAACTTAACCTAAATTCAAATTATTTAATACTTTCTGAGAGAAATTGCATTTTTCATTTGCTAACTTTTAAATAACTTTGTGTATTGTATTAACAGTTCTAAGGCATATAAATTAATATACTTATCAGCTTCATTTGGCTTAAAATTATTATTATTATTAAAAATTCTAATAAAATGAGGATTTCAGTTTTTCAAGAATTTTTTTTGAGGAATGGTGTATGATATGCAATCTATATTTACTGCTTCAGCCTGTGTTTTTGTTAATAATTATATATATATTAATGATAAACAGTAATTAAAAATTATTACAGATTTTCTGTGCATAATTATATGTTCTGTACTTTAAAATACCTTAGAAATAGTTGAGTGCATTTAATTAATAATTTTTCTTCAGGTATGACCGTCACAATAGTTTGGCATATCTTGTTGGAAGACTTGCTGCTAATTATGCTTCAGCATTTAAAATATTTTATGAAGTATGTCTTTTTTCTTGTTGCTTTTATGAACTAGTTTGCATATTTATTTAATTTTTGCTTATTATTGTTGTTTTCATCTTTTATAAATTTAGCTAAAAAATAGAGCTTGTGATTTTGAGCCCAAAACATTTTTTGATTTTGGTTCTGGTGTGGGATCTGCTGTTTGGTAAGTGAATTAAAAATACTTTGATTATGTTATACCTGTGTGATAAAATATACTTAAAAAATCTTTATAAAATGCAAAATATAATATTTTTATGCATTAAAAAACTTTGATTAATGCAAATAATTAACATGCTGTTTTATGTGCATCAAGGGAAATTACATTCAGTGACTGCTAAAAACAACAGGAATGATTATTATTCTCCTAGCAATTAGCTCTCCCCTCCCCCCAAGTTTAAGGAAAATAAGTAAAATAGATAAAATTGATAAGGGTATTTTATTAAAGCTATAAAATTTTTTTGCATTTGTTTTTGCAGCATAAAAATGTTTTTTACACTACTGTTTTTATTGAATATTTAATATAGTAGATAATGTTATAGTTTTGGAGAAACTTTTTGAATTTTATCATTTATTTTATTTCATTATATTTCTTCATACGTTCCTTGGCAAACCAATTATGGTATTTTTGTTATTGTAGCGCTTAAAAAAAATTAAAAGTTGCCTAATTGTTTGCCATATTTTGAGTTAAAAAATCATCTAAAAAGACTATCATATTCATACATGTGTAGCTCACCGAATCCACGAGTAGGTATTGATTAATTACTAATAAGTAATTCTCATTATTTTTTTCATATGCCTGTTAGTAAGAAAAATATTATCACATCTTTTATTCACAAGTAAAAAAATAAAAATGTAAAATTTAATAATCCTTTGCATTTGAGAGGCAACTCTCTGAATCACTTTCTATACTTAGGCAATAATTGAGAGGTAATATTAAGCAGTTATTTCAGCTTCTTTTTGTTATTTTATTTTAACATCAAAATATCTTTACAGGTAGGATAGCAAGTAGCATGGATATTCTTGTATAGCAATATATACTTACAATTACCACAACCACTTTAATAGAAGTTGCCAAATTTTCAGAATGTGACAAACACTGGCAACTATGCCCATAACCAATCCTTAGGCAAATATCCTCTTAACAATAGTCCAGCCAAGCAGCACAATCATTATGTCTTCTTTTTGTAACTTCAATTATTTTTATAGGCAAATCGTTATAATTTTTACCTGAAACTCAATTTTAAAATTTGAACATTTGAATTTTCCAGCAGTGAAAGAAACTAAGGTAACATTTCTGCAGGAATGTAAAGTTTTTCTACAAAATTGCTAAAAAAATCATGGTATGTAGACATTGTGCATGTCCAAAGAAATTTGCAATGGCAAATTTGTGCTTTTTTTTGTTTTTGTTTTTTGTTTTTTCAAGTGAACTCAGATTCATGTGTACATGGTGAGAAGAACAGCACAAAAGAATCACAGAAGGGTTTCATGAAAAAGTATTTTATTTTTCAGTGTATTCTTGTGAGATAAATAACTGAGATGTTTCATTGGACTGAGATTAAAGGTTTATTTAGAAATCATAGAAAAAGTTAAAGGTCACCATAGAAGGTTTGGTGCAATAAAACCGCTGATAGCAATTACAGCTACTAAACTTATAAGCAACATACTACTCAGTTCACTTAACTGTACTGTAAGTAGACATTTCCTTCAAACAAGACTAACTGCATCTTTATTTATATGTGTGTAGCTCACTGAATCCCCCCAGTCAGTATTGGTTAGTTTCGTGGACTTGTAGGTGAACTACACAGTCCAGTCACATTAATGTGACCATCTGTCAAAAGCCAGAATAACCACCTTTCGCAGAGCGGACTGCTGCGAGACGTGCAGGAAGAGAGTCACATAGGTCCCTGAAGGTGTTCTCTGGGATGTTGAGCCATGCCGACTCTAATGCCGTGGCCAGCTGCGCTAGATTACGCGGTTGAGGATCCATGGCGCGAACAACTTGATCGAGATGGTCCCACAGATGCTCGATTGGGTTTAAGTCAGGTGAGTTTGCTGGCCAGGGGAGGACGGTAAACTCATCCTGGTGCTCTTCGAACCACGCACGTACACTGGCAGCTGTATGGCACCTCGCATTGTCCTGCTGGAAGATGCCATCATCCTGAGGAAAAACAATGCGCATGTAGGGGTGAACATGGTCCGCAAGGACAGATGCGTACTTGTATTGATCCATTGTGCCTTCCACAATGATCAGTGAACCTAGAGAATGCCAGGAAAACATTCCCCAGACCATAATGCTCCCGCCTCCAGCTTGGACCGTTCCGGCAATGGTTGCAGGGTGGTTCCTTTCAGAGGTTTCACGCCTTATACGCCAACGTCCATCTGTCCGATGGAGCATAAAACGCGATTCATCCGAAAACGCAACCTGTCGCCACTCAGTGGACGTCCAGCTGCTGTACTGGCGTGCAAATTCTAGCCTTCGCCGTCGATGAACAGCAGTCAGCATAGGTGCACGAACCAGGCGTCTGCTTCGGAGGCCCAGACGCAGCAATGTTCGCTGAATAGTACTTTGGGAGACACTTTTGGTAGCCCCTTGGTTCATTTTGGTGGTCAGTTGCTCAACGGTAGCCCGTCTATCTGCCCGAACGCATCTCCGCAACCGTCGTTCGCCTCTGTCATCTATGGCCCGTGGTGCACCACATTTGCCATGTCGCTGATTTTGGACAGTCCCATTTTGCCATGCACGGTACACTTTTACCACGGCGGCACGCGAACAGTTCACAAACTCAGCCGTTTCGGAAATGCTTCCACCCTTGGCCCGAAAGCCAATGATCATGCCCTTTTGGAAGTCGGATAAATTGCTTCGTTTCTGCATTACGCCAACGATTGAAATGTTTTCCGAAGCCCTCACACGCCCTTTATATACGCTCAACTGCACTGTGCTGCCACCTGCCTTCTGTGATTGGTTATTTAACTCTGACATAGAAAGTACGTGGTGGTCACATTAATGTGACTGGACTGTGTATATATGCTTTATATATAACTTGAAAACATGAAATAATACTACTTGCATAGAAAATACTGTGTGACACCCATTCTTAATCACACATTCAAAAACTGAACTATGATAACTTTAAACCATACAAAAGTAAATGTTCCTTCACCTTACACTTGGATAAAGATTAGTATGTTAGCAATTTGTGCACTTGAACAGAAAACTCAGTTTTGATATTTTGTGCTTTTACACACATACAAATAAATTTGTTTAATATCTGTATGTTTCAATGTACCTGAATCATTTATGTTCAGCATGCACTTAATAATATATGATTGCTTATCCTCAAATATTGTGATATTATTAATATCGGTGATTTCACTAACTACTGATTTCAAACATAATAAATCTTGAACACCTTTTGCTAAGGTAATCTCAGCTTCCATTGAGGAATCATTTATCATGATAACATAAACTAAAATTGATTTTCTATTATTATGATTTGCCTACCACTCTGCATCTACATACATAGTTAAATTTGAAGTCTTTTTACACTTTGAATACCCTAAATTCACTTTAACTGTTCCTTTCAGATAGCAAAGAATTCTGTTGTGTACTATGTGGAATCAGTAGGATTTTTTTTTTTCCAATTGTCTTAAACAATTAACTGCGTATAAAATATCTGGTCTAGTCATGTAAGCTCGATATGAAAATGAGCCAACTAGTTCTCAATAAGGTTTTCCATGTATAGAACCTTTTTTTAAATCAGCTGATATAGATTTAGTTTCAATCAGAATAGAACACACACTGTCAAAAACTGCAGGATGCAAGATTCGTATCTGGAAAAAATTTATTTTGTGTCAACTTTTTCCTCATACCTAGAAATTCAGAAACTATTCCAAATTCAGACATCTTAAATTCTTTAATTAAAAGCTCAATAATTACACCAAGTTCATAATTATCTGATGTAGCAAATAATAAGGCATTCATATAAAGAGCAATAATTACCTTTGAGCCACTATTTTGGCAAATAAAAATACAAGGCTCGCTCTTTAATTGCTTAAAACCTAATTCAACTATAAAAATAAGAAATTTTTTATACAATTATCAAGGTGTGTGTTTCAATCCATATAAACTCTTTTTAAGTTTATGGTTTCTATTGTTGTGGTCATCATAGCAATTTGGTTGATCCATATAAATAACTTCTTTTACATCACCATTTAAAAATACAGTTTTGACATCTGACAAACACATTTAGATTTTATTCTATAATAATCACCAGAATGAAACTTAAAGCAGGGATACTAATGGCGTTTTGTTATATACCTTCTTGTTGCATGAATCCATGAGCCACCAATCAAGTTTTATAGTCATCTCATTTTCATGTTGAAATCTACTTACATATAATTGATTTCTTTTCAAGGTAGTAATTCTTCAAGAACCAAAACATCATTTTTATTCATAGTGTTTGTTCATCTACCAATAATAGTGATATATCTTCGAAGGATAACATTTCTTGATTAGCAATCATTTCCTTGTAAACTTTTGGCTCAGGATTAATGTACACTTGTGGTATTTATATATTCTCTGCACTAATATTTGTACACTTTTGGTTCAGGATATGGTGGCTTTCTCTTACTTGACAGTCTTCAATTTTCTCACTGTGTGGCTTATCTGCATTGCTTATATCTTTGATAATGTTTTCATGAGTATCTTCCCTCTCATAATCTTCATTTCAGTTTCAGAAAAATTTGAATTCTGGAAAATAAACTTTCTATCATCATTCTCCAAATTTTCTTCCTTAAACTTAACATTTCTGAATACCATAATGCACTTTGTCACTGGATCCATGAAACAATGCCCCTGGTAGAATATCTGACAGGTATAATTTTCTTTGTCTTAGCAACATCTAATTTTCTGTGATGGCAGGCAGGTATTAACATATAGGCATCACAACCAAATATGTGAATACTTTTACAATTAGGATCTTTATCATGTTTGAAGCTATAGGGCATATTGTTCTCAGTAGACCTATTAGGAATTCTGTTATGAAGATAAGCCTATGGTTGACACAGCAACTCTCTAGTTTCTCACGAGTTTTGATTAAAAAATCAGACCGCACCCTTTCTCCAGCAGGGGCCGGTTAACTCATTCTGCAACACTGTTTAACGATGAAGTATGTGGAGGAACTGGATTAATTATAACACCATATTCAAAAGCAAATTCTATTAGTTCCTTGCTTAAATATTCTTTGGCATTATCTCCTCTAATTTTCCTTATGGAAGAATTTGATTTCAGGAAAGTTTCCATCTCAACTACCACGTCACTTTTTCTCTTCAGTAAAGTGTGAGAAATCATTAATGATGGTCATGATATAATTCTCAACTGCTTGTGTAGTTACTGTCATTGGACTGTATACATCTATTTTTATTGTAACCATAGGTTTTATCTCTGTGCACCTTGATCCCTTTCCCAATAGTATAGCACTCTATTTGGCATAAGTAGAAACTTTGCAGAACAGTTTCAAATATGGAAGTCTCAATTTCTTGAGTGTAAGACTCGAACTGTGACCCAGTGTACAATGTCACAAATTAATATCACTTTCTTTTGTTTGTAAAGTTATGTCATAACTTGGCACAAAATCACTGATATAATCGCCTTGATTATCTCTTTAGCCAAAAATATATTGCTATTGTTAACAAACAATAAACACTTTTTGGTCCTTAAAAATTGCACTGAAACTTGTGCCTTCAATATTTTGCACTGAAAGTAGTTCACCATTCAAATATGGTACTAAAAGCACATTTTTTACTATTATTTGAACACCACTGGATGTTTTGCCAGAAAAATGGCTTGCATCTTTTACATTTAAAGTGTGAACATTTAATGTGAACGTTTCATATTTCCTGATTTGGGCATGAATGAAGAAAACCATTCTTTATACAAACACATGTGAGAAGTTACTCTGGAGTCAGTAATAAAGCTTCTTGATATTAAATCATCTGCAGGAAAAAAAATCACTGAGAAACATATGATTCTTCATGTTTAGTATTCAACTGTAAATAACAAAAGTGGTTGAAACACAGATTTTTCTTCTTACGCTCTTTTACAATATGTCCTTTCTTTTTATAGTGAAAGCAGGTACATTCTTTTTGACTTATAAAAAATACAACATTATCTTTTTTTACAGGATTAGCATCCTTAAATTTTGAATTACTGTAAAAAAAACTTCTTTGTCTGTAAGTTGTGTACTAACAAACCTTAAGGTTACTTGGTTGATTTTCTACTTGGTTGATTTTCTACTGCAACATTCACACTTTCAAACTGTGCTGTAGAGACATCAGAATATAAACTAATGTATCCATATCATTTACCTCTGTGCCTTATAAGTCATAAATCTGCTATTACGCCATTAGTTTTTTCATTTCATTAAGATGCTGTTTCATCAAGACTGAGTCTTCTTTATGGTTGTCGAGCATTTCGTAGTAAGGATTTGATTCTCTGCTTCGTTAAGCTCATAAATTGTATGAAGTTTTTCCATATTTGCTTTGCCAACTTTTCTTTGTGCAATGAAGCCAGACATCAGGAGTGAATAAGTTTTCTTGCTTTCAGTATTTTTCGTTGCATCTGGTTCTTTTCCTAAAAACTGGTCCAGCTCATTGGTGGCAAATAGTGCTTCAGCAAGCTGACTCCAAGTGTTGTAATTTGTTCTATCAAAGGGAATCATAGCATACTAGTCTTTTACACTTGTCATCGTTCACATATTGAAGCCACAAACAAACTTTCGAGCAATACAACTATTTGTATATCTAACATAAATTGCTTACTCTTGGAAGAATAACCACACTCTGCTTTTGTGAGATAAATAATTCAGAGGTTCTACTGGACTGTAAGTAAAGTTTTACTTAGACATCATTGGCAAAAATACAATTCAGTATAAAAGTTTTGGCAGAATAAAACTGCCAACAGCTACTAAGCTTATTTGCAACATACTCCTCAGTTCACTTTACTGCATTGTAACTAGAAACTCCCTCTGAACAAGACGAACTGCATCCTCATATTACTACTACTTGCATAGAAAATACTCTGATTATATCCATGACGTCTATCATATAATCTTTTCTGAGAATTAAAATTTGTATTTTAAGTTGCTAAAGTGTGTTTCCTTCTGATATGTTAGTAATATTTGCCCACATATGATAAATATTGATAATTTGGCAATCTATTTTAAAAAAAGTCACGAAAATTTGTGAACTTGCCCTCGATAAGTAACTTTTACCTTTTTATGTATGGAAAATTATCAAACTGTGCCAAGTTTGTTACATTAATACATAAGTACCACCATGTCATGCGGTTATTATATTGTCATGGATTCCCTGCTTTAGCTCATTAAGTAAAGTAAACATAATTTCTTCATTTAAGTATTTATTAAATTAAATCAATTAAATGTATTTTGAGAAAATAAAATTAAGATTTAAATTGTTATCAAATCATTTATTGTTTTTAATTAGCTTAGTTTGTTAAGTAGTTGTGATCTGAAAGTCAAGTAAGAAATTTTTGTCACTTCAAATAGCTGCTGCATGGAAGATGAATTAAAGAACTTATGTATTGTGACGTGTGTCAGGTTGTGGCTTCAGTTTCACTGAAAACCATTTCTAGTTCATTCAAACAGAGACTAGCATGGCCAACTATTTTTCTTAAACAAGCTTTGATCATTCTAAAATGCCTTTCCCAGAACCCTCCCCACCGTATTTCTTTTTTGACAATGTAATACCATGTTGTACTGGGGGAGGAAAATAAATTTTGCACAGATGGATGTTGTATTACCACTTCCAAATTTTTCACAACTCAAGATCAGCACACTTGAAGGTTTTAGCATTTTTTGAGTATACAGTTGAGCACAATTCACGATGAGAAATAAATCTGCGGAATGCAAGCATAAAGTTCTTTACACTCACAGAAGAGATAAGTTCTAAATGTAAGGCTTGAGTAATAGCACAAGTAAACAAGAGTGGATAATGTTTATCCATATTGTGATTTGTGAAGAAGGGGCCAGCATAATCAAGTGCTGTTACAGAAAATGGAGGTATTTGCAAAACATGATCAAATGCAAAGGAGCAATTTCTTGTGTATTGGCATGCACTTTACCATTTACACAAAAATCACTTATTCAGCATGGCAAATTGGCATCTTTTTATGATCCAAAACTTTGCTCTAAAACGGGCCAAGGTATCTTCAGCACTAAGCTGTTTAATATGACTCTAAGATCACTAACTCACTATATAAAATAACAGCCATGGATGTTTTTCTCTAAAATCAAGATCAGAAAAATGAAGTCCACCCTTTAAAGGCAGAAGACCATTGGTATCCAGTTCTGGGTTAAGTGAATAAACTGTAGATGTCTTATCTAGGAGCTTTCCACTTGAGAGGTCTGGAATTCACAAAGTGTTTTCTTTGTGTAATGTTCACCCAGTAGAACTCAACTCACAAAATCTTAACAGAGCATAATGGACCTCTGTATTTCACTGAATTTCATTCATATTGTTTATAAACTGCCAAACATAATCTGTAATCTGATACATGTTTAGCAACCTACTTGATTGAGTTAAATCTAGTAATGTCAAAGTGTTTTTGTCTTGAATAGGAACTTGAAGAGGCATTTGCTTCCTTGCTTCCTTCTGAGCACTCTCTTCGTCAATATCTGTCTGTTAATTTATTGGCCAAACACTTTCAGGCTGAGAGAGTCAACTAGGTCCCTGTAACCAAAGAGAACTTCTCACAATGCTAAAGGAACTTTCTTCATAAGATAATTAGTCAGCAGGGTTTTCTTTTTCACTGCAGTGAAACCACCATTCAGGATCTGTGAGTGATTGAATCCCACAAACTCTGTTTGACAGAAAGGGCTTCCACTTTCTGGCACATCCCTTTATCCAGTAGATAGCTGTTTGGCTATCTATCACTCCTAAGAAATGCTTGATGGCACCCTTCAGGAAACAAATCTATCAAGTACTTGGCAGCTACTAAAGCAACCATTGATTCCAAACTAGGAAGAGTCCTGAGTGGAGCCATGTGACTCTTTCCAGTGGTGAAACTGGTGCAAATGTTACTTTTTGAATTAAAGTAGCTAATGTATCCTACTGTGCCATATGCTTTAAGGATAGTATCAACGAATACATAGAGACTAGCATTAGATATTTTACAGTTATCAAAATATTTTCTCAAAAGAGAAAAATCCTCGAGCACCTTTAATTCAGGTTGCCTGTGAATCTAGTCAGTATTTATTTCTAATGGGAGAGTATCACACCTGATGTTCCAGTTCACACCTGATGCCCAACTTTTTTGTAATATGAATGTTTGAAACACACCTATGGGATCATACACTCTAGGAGGAGAATAGTTCATTTTGTGGCCTCAGTACAGTTATACAATAATTTTCTCAAAAATTCGCAATTCATTTTGATTCTGTCTGTTTTGCAGCTGCAGATCATGCCTAAAAATTTTGACTCTGTAGCTAATTTTACATTATAACCCCTTTCAATCCAAATTAAGTTTGTCGGAAAGTGACTTTAATTTTTTTAAGATTTATCTCAGAGTCTTTAAAAATCTTAACTGCTTGTGAGGGTAATCACCATGAATCTTCAATAGTGTCTGCATCATAATACAAATTGTCTACATACAGTGAAGAATCTCACATTTCATAACTTTCCGGATCTGTGCTTTTATATTTAATATGGTGTTTGTGCTTTTATATTATTTTTTATATTTAATGTGAAATTTTATTGTCATCGCTAAAACTGCTGGACTACAGCAAAGTCCAAATGGAAGACACTTAAATCTTAAAATTTTATATTCTTTCACACTTTTGTATTCCAGACTGAAGAAATTTCAAATAATCCCTATCCTTTTCTGAGATTCCGGTCATTTTCCCTATCATGGTTTTTTTAACCACGGCTATATCTCCGCTGAAAGCAATATTTGATATTATGAAATTTTAAAATTATGTTTAAAATCATTGGGGACGAATTAGGTCCAATGTCTAGAAAATCATTTAAGGATTTTACACCTTTTAGCAGTAGAGAAGTTTTATCTATAGTGCTTTCGTAACTTCAAGATTTCATGAATTTTTGAGGATGACATAAATACTTTTCTAACACTAGTTTTGGAAGCTTTACAGTTCTTTCTAAATTTTGTAAATTTTACAGTCTAACCATATTTTGCTCAAGGTCTTTTATATTTATTTTATCCTCTTGTAGCACTCAAATAATTCATTTAATAGCTCAAGAACACTTTTCCTCATATTCTCCAGAACTAACCTCATCCACTTTCAGAGAATCTCTCTCAATAATAGAATGAATTGCCTCATCTAATTCTTTCAAACTACTCCTTTCTAATAACAATTCAAGCAATTTGCATAATTCAGAATATCTTTGTATGCTAAGCTATCCTTGAGTTTAGAAACTATTGTTATCAATGCCGTTCTGTTCTGTTTTAATCGCTATCTAGTCTACCGTTATTTCGGGTTAATGTGTAAAAGTACCCAAGACTGCAAATTATCAAAATTCAAATCAAATACTTTTAAAATTTAATATTTAACGTGCTCTTATGTAATTCTTAGGGCATGGTCTGGATACATCTATCAGCATGAAGTTTGCTTCTTTGTTTTTTACAAATCAAAAGTTCCCAGCTTAGATGATCCATATGAAAAAAGTCCAAAGGTGGCCCATCCAGGAAAACGAACATCAGAAGGTTCTCTGTCATTTTTTATATAGTTTTATATACGCATACATTCATTTGTCCATATATAAGGTGGAGCTTTACAGGAATAATACTGCCTAATGAACCAATATGTGGTTCTCTTTTTGTTCCTACATTACATGCATTTTCTTTTTCAGTACTCCATATCTCTTTATTATTAGCTGGATATTCTTCCAGCTATATTGTGAAATTATGCAGTAAGGAAGGCGAAAACTCCTTTTCAAATTTTCTTATTATTTTAGTTCTTCAACTTCAGATGAGATAAATCATTTAGCTGTTTATTTATTTTAATTACTTTACAGTCAGGTATCCAAAAGTAAGTTAGGATGATAATTAATCTGACAGTCTAAGACAGTTAGACTAGTGTTTAAATTAAGTGAGTGTTAATTTAGAAATCAAACAACAAAAATCAGCATTATATTTTCAAATTTTCACAGGACTAGTTTCGATGGTTTTACTGAACCACCATCCTCAGCTGCAAAAGCGCAACTAGTCTTGTGAAAATTTGAAAATATAACACTGATTTTTGTTATTTGACTTCTAAATTAATATTTATTTGGCATGTTATTTATCTTAATTAAGTGAGTTTCGTCATTTCACTTTTTTTTTTTTTTTTTTTTTTTATTAATGAGACTTACATTTTATACATGTCTGAAAATTACAATAAGAAAACTGGAACTAATTGAAATAAGTTTAACAGAAAAGCATCAATACTTGAGTCTGTTTAAAAAAGGGCTAATTAACACTTTTTTATGTCAGCTTCTAAAGTTTTGGGAGTTAGTATGCTTATCGTGGTTGCCCATCTATTACCAAAGCCTTTTTTTAAATAATTTTGTTAGGTGCTTTATTATATTTTCTATTATTTATGGGCTTGAATCTTTCAGTGGTACCATTAGTTTTGAAATGACCTGTAATTACGTGGAGTCATATTGGAGTTGAAGACTCAGGTGTAACGAGACACAGGCGCCTGGGTGGTAAACCGCATCCTGTATATAATTTGTTGATGAATAGTATATCTTTTTGTAACATATCGTAGCTTCAGTTCATAATTGAGATGAAAATCTCAGGTGAATTGGAGTTGAAATGAACTTTCTATAAGATTTTTACATTACTTTAAACTCACTGTGCCTTCTGTAATCATGGTGATCCTGACAATTTCAATAGTGAGTACTAAACACTTTTGAGTTCTTTTGGTCAATGAAGATTCATTGTTTGTTATTTTTTGCATGTAGTCTTCATTGTAAGTAATGTAACATCAAGGCAGAAATCTTGTTGCTCATATATCAGGAGCTTTGTTATAAATTTTGTTGTTGTTCTATATTCTTTAGTTTAGGAAACAAATACTTAATTAAAAGGTATTCTTCAATTTTGAAATTCATAACTTAACACTATTTGAGGGGCTATTCTAGATTACTAAAAATCTTTTTGTACCATCAGATAGTTTTTTTGAATACATTTAATTCTATTAAATAGTAATTGTTTTTTTAATCAAAACTTGATAAATTCGTTTTGTTTAATCTGATTGATCATGACAGTGAAAATAATTAAGAATATGAGCTATACAGCTACAATAATAATGTTGAAAAAATTTATATTTATTTCCCAAGATGATGCTGTTGTTTCATTCAGTCCCATTCTAAAGTTCATGTTGCTTTGATTGAAAGAAAAATAATAAAGTAGAATGTCTTTTGATCAAATTTATGCAACACATCCTAAGCTTAGATACTTAGCATTATTCGGTGTCAATTTTATTTTAATGGAGGTGCTTTCAGTTGCAACTAAATTAAAAATTGCTTTTGTCAACCAGTGAAAGACAAATACCAGAAACAGAGGGAAATTGATGAATTGTTTAGCAGCTAAACAACAAAACCTTTTATAATGAAGGGAAAGAAAGAAAGTAATGGGGAGGGAGAGAAAGAGGTAGTTTCATCTAAGGATAACATATGAAATGAGATTAAAAAATTATCTGTTTGTAAATTGGTTGGAAATGCTGGTTCAAATTTAAGTCATTGAGTAATTAAGAAAAATTTTTATGATGTAGGAAACATCAAGGAAATTAAGTTTGCCAACTGAGGAAATTTTTTACCTTTGTTGGCGGAAGCAAACCTAAATGTATGGTTTACAGACCACTGCAGGGTGGTGCACAAAATTTTATACTTTTGTTTTGTTTATTACACATTTATTTATTACCAAAATATTGAGACTGTTAATTTCTTGAGCATGGAAAGTGAGTTTAGTGCAGATATGTTCAATGTATCCACTGTTTTGTTTCATAACCTTTTACAAGTTAATATTTGCATTTGTTCCAGCACTCTGGCATACATGTTCTAAAACTGCAGAGCGCAGCTCTATGATAAGAGCTTTGAACTGTAATATGTTTGTAGACTTTCTTGTGAATACCTTTATAAAAATCTCATAAAAGAAAATCACATGAATTAGTATCCAGTCTCTGTGAGAGCTACTCTGTTTCACCTTCTTAATGTTCAGGAGATCAATATGCTATTACAGTCGTATTAAATCTCATTCAGAAAATCAAAACAACATTTGCAGTGCAAGCTGGCTATGTCTAGCTTGAATCACTGTGTGTATAAAGGGAGACCTATTGCCATTTTCTAGTGGGCAGTTACTTTATGAGTGTCATTGATTCTTCTGTAACACAAAGCCAATAGCTTCTAATTGATAACATAGTCTGTGAATGGTGTGTTTACAAAAGCTGATCTTGTATCAAAGTCTGCATGAAAATGTCTTTATTGTGCCACAAAATTCTTTGTTTTTTTAAAAAAACATTATAAATTTCACTTTGCTCAACATTCTACTAACTGTTCTCTGGCATTTTGTGAGCTACTATGTTGCAGCAAATTAGAATCTGATACTGACTTTTCCCAATGTTTACTGGATTTTCTGTCAACAAAAGCTCCTAAATACTTTTTTTTTTTAAAAATTCAATATGTAATATTAAGAAATTTATGGGTGATTGAATTGTGTAAATTTTTATGTGACATCTTGTATATTGTGTGATAGATGATTTATTTGTTTCCATTTTTTTAACAGAAGCTTCCATGTTTTTTATGGTGAAATTTTAAAGCTCAGTTGGTTTGATTGATGCATTTCAAGCAATACTAGCAAGGAATGCTCTATCCAGAACTTGATGCCAGGAGTCTAGTTTTTAAGAACTGAATTGCTCCTTTTCTTGATTTAAAGTAACTAGTAATAACAGAAGTAAGGACTTAAGTCCAAACATGTGTATGGATATATTTAAGTTCATTAAAGAGTTAATAGATATATTTAAAGGCTTCTCGATTACAAATATTCTTCGAAAAATTACGGAGAGGATGCCTGAGCTACAAGCTGCAGAGCACACAATTGATAAAATGCTTATTATTTTTGATATTTTTTAAAGCATATTTGGTTCTAAAAATGTTATATAATGTGTTGTATTGCAAATAACTTTGTAAACATAATTACATGGAACACAAACGGTCTGGCTTGTAAGCTTAATGAGCTGCGAGACTTCATAAATGAGTACTGTCCTGACTTATTTTTCCTACAAGAACACCATCTTGGCACTTCTATACCAATGTTTATTGCTAATTACTGTGTCTACAGGTCCCACAGAGCTATTAATGTGAACAGATATAGAGGAGGTGGTACTGCTCTCTTGGTTAAATGCTGCATTCCCCACCATCATGTAACAATTCTACAGCTTTCCGCCATAGAGGCCACAGCTATTTCCATCACAACAAACACTGGCACAACATATATTTTTGTCTCCACCTACGTACCTCCATCAAAAACCCATGCAGTTGTTGAGTCTGATCTCAATGCACTACTCACACTTGGCACGCATATTATTATAGGTGGAGATCTCAATGCGAGACACAGAGCTTGGAACTTCGATAATTCTAACACCATTAGCAATGTGATATTTAGTTCAGCCCATAGGGCCATGTTTCAAATAGCAGCTCCAAAAACTCCAACATGGTTTGCTGCTGGTTCTTCGGGAATCATTGACTTTCTTCTCCTAAGAAACACCAGTGGTCTACTGGATGTTTCCATGATGGATGAATTGTCATCTAATCATAATCCGGTTAGATTGATTCTTGATATTAGTAGTTGTACTACAGCAGACAAGAGAACCTTAAAAGCAGACTGGTAGATATTTGCCAAAGCTTTCAACAACATTCAGTACACTCTTCCAACAATACACCAACAATATTCCTGCCATGAATTCTTGAGGAGCTAAGGAATTTATCAAATGTTAATTTGATTCCATTTGTTACCCTTCAGTAACACCACTTGCTTTGTTTGTTGTGATAATTTTTCTCTTTCCTTTCCTTATTTGCTATTATTTCCTGTTTGCTATGAGTAAGTTCTTGAAAAATTCATTGGCATCTGCTTGTGTCTGTGATACTTACTTTTCATTCACTTGATGAATGTGATAGTGTGCAATTACTAAAATAAAACTGTTATTTTTATTTGGCATGTTATTCTTTTCCAATACATTAACTATTTGAAAGAACACCTGAACTTTGCTCTAGGTTGTGAAATCTTTTCTCAAATATCTGACATTAATATGGTTTTTTGTTAACAGCTAGGACCATCCTTAATAATCATTTAGAAACACTAATTGTGCAATTTATGGCATGTCAGTATCTTTTCATTAAATCCTGTAAAAATAAAATCTTTTCCTTTTTTTTTTTTTACTTATAATTTCTGTTTACTTTGTACATTAAAAAATTACAGAATAAAATAAAAATTGTAATAAAAATGCAGTTATTTGAAATATTGCAGCTCTGTATTAATCTGAAAAACTAATATAAAGGTTTTATAAAGTATGAGCTGATTAATTCAGACTGTTTTAATATAGTTAAAGATTCTTAGGGTTCGTACGGTCCTTAAGAGTCCTTAAAAGTCCTTAGGTATTTTGGAATTGACTTTTGGTCCTTAAAAGTCCTTAATTTTAATCATCTGAAATTTCTGTCTGTTTTTACGACTGCCATTTTGAGTGTGAATTAGCATTCTGGAGGAATATTTTTGGCAATTCACAGACATATATGGTTATCTTTTGAATGGGTGAATGGATTCATGGCTTATAATTTGTTCCTTTTTCTAGTATAAATGGTGGGGTACTCGAGTTTCTAAGCAAGAAGTGAAACATAACCATTTTAAAATTAATTTTTTCTAATGAAAAGCTCTTAAACAACTTTTCGCTTTTGGCGATGCGAATTCTTTTATTTAACGCTTCTAAATTTGGCGACTTATCAATATTTTGGCGATTTTAAGATCAGTTTTTATAGAACATTTTAAATTCCGAGATCTGAGAATTTATCGACGATTTTTTTAAAACATTGTAACATTGATAAATTTTATTAAAATAATGGTTATATATTAAAATCATATTTAAAAAATAACATCAAAATAAAAAGTCATATTATAAAGTTCCATTTTAACAACTTATTATACAATATTTTGAATCTGAAAAATAAACAAGGTATAATGCTATACAAGCATAATTTATGAAACAGTTCTTATTAAAAGCAAAATTAGCTATGTAATTAATTAAAAATGTCTTCTTTTTAATTTTTTCATAGTAAGAGGTTTTCCCAAGTAATTGTCTGAGAATATTCAGAATTCTCAGAATATGCATCAGTTTTCTCTATAAAATTAATTTTACACTTCCTCCCTTTTTTTTCAAAATATTTCTGTCTTCTGGCTATTACAGAATTGGTAGGGATCATTTTTCTTTAGAATTTTAGACACTGCAAGTTTAGAAGAAAGAAGTTAAGAAGAAGTTAGAAGAAAGTTTAGAAGTTTAGAAGGAAATAAAGCCAAGAGGCAAGATTTACAGACCCATGGTTCTAGAAGATTCCAGAAAAATGTCTCCATAGTACATAGCGTATTCGGAAACTAAGTACCGTTTAATTCTAGCACCGTCGCAGTGCTGTGGTAGGCGTCCCGCGCATGCGCACTAGTCTTTCTTGTTCACTGACTTTCAGTTGTCGCCATTTTGGTTGCTCTATGTTGTGTTTTCAGTTTGCTGTGCACATTCAAAATGTTTAAGACAATTAGTTCTCCCGCTGACTGTGAGATTCGTGCCGTGATTAAATTTTTGAACGCGATGAATGTTAAACCGGCCGAAATTCATCGTCAAGTGACAGAAGTTTACGGTGAATACGCGATAAGTGATGGAATGGTGAGAAAGTGGGTAAGAATGTTTAATGCAGGTCGAACAAATGTCCACGCCGAGGCTCGGAGTGGTCGGCCTTCTGTTGTCACCGATGATTTGGTAAGGAAAGTTGATGAAGCAATTCATGAGAACAGACGCTTCACAATGACAACTCTTTCAGAGGCATTTCCACAAATTTCACGTACTGTTTTGTTCGAAATTGTGTCTGACCGCTTGAATTATCGCAAACTGTGTTCCCGATGGGTTCCAAAAATGCTCACTGATGTTCACAAAACAAAGCGACTTGGTAGTGCCCTGACATTTCTCACGCGGTACAGTGATGAGGGAGAAAACTTTTTAAACCAAATTGTGACAGGTGATGAAACTTGGGTGTGTCATTTCACACCAGAATCGAAACAACAATCGATGGAGTGGAGACACACTCATTCTCCGAAAAAACAAAAGTTCAAAGTGACAATGTCATCACAAAAAATCATGTGCACTGTCTTCTGGGATAGGAAAGGCGTTTTGCTTACTGAATTTCTTCCCAGAGGTGAAACCATTAATGCGGCACGATATTGTGAGACTTTAACAAAACTAAGGCGTGCCATTCAAAACAAACGAAGAGGAATGCTCAGTAAAGGAATTGTGTTGCTCCATGACAATGCTCGGCCCCATACTGCTGGTGTCACTCAATCGTTAATTCGACAGTTTCATTGGGAGCAGTTCGATCACCCGCCGTACAGCCCGGGCTTGGCGCCGTCCGACTATCACTTGTTCCTCCACATGAAGCGCGAGCTTGGTGGCAAGCGCTTTGGACTGATGACGACACGAAAAATGCTGTGAAGTCATGGTTATCGAAACTGGCAGGAAGTTTCTTTGATGATGGTATACAAAAACTGGTCACCCGCTATGATAAGTGTTTGATCGTTGGCGGAAACTATGTTGAAAAATAGTTTAATACATGTATTTTCATGTAAAAATAAAATTGGATTCGAAAAAATTGTTTTGCTATTTTTTTTTTCAAAACGGTACTTAGTTTCCGAATACGACTCGTATAACACCTAATGGGTGTATTTTACAGAAAGTTTGTGATTAATTTCTTCCTTTTTATATAATGTCCGGAAGAATAATGAAAACATAATATTGGAATGTTTTACTTCTGCTAATAGAATCCTTTTCTTAACATGATTATCTTCCCTTTATTTTCTCTACTCTTCACTAGACACAAGCATGGAAAATATCAAAAATGCTTCTAATCTTATCACATGGACAGGCATTATAGAAAGGAATTTTTTTATTAATAAAGAAATTGAAAACTGACAATTTGAAAGAAATGTATCTAATATGTTTAAAGATGTAGTAAACCCACTCGATTTGTCCAAAATGTAATAATGAGCAGGCTTCTCCGGCACATATTCTTATGTGCCTGGGTTTGTCCTACGACTACCTATTAAATCTTCCTATGCTGGTCTATGACTTTTTGAAGATGAATAATAAATAAACTCGTCTAGCAGAAGATCTGCTAGACGTCTTGTGGATCTTGTCTAGCAGAAGCTAGACCCGAGAATTAGCAACAACAACAAAGACGTAATGCATCATACAGAGCTGGCGCTAGGCATTTTCCCACCTGATGCAATCTCTGTGGGTCCTAAATTCTTTTGTCTAGTGCCTTTCTAAATTCTGCTTCTAATGCCTGCTCTGAATTCTAAAAGTTAATGACATTTCTAGATTTCGTTGGTTGGTTTGTCACTAAATTCTAAATATTCTGCCACATCAGCTCTATAACCAGCCCTTACCATACACATTTCATATTTCTTCTAAATTTTGATATTGCTAAAGAAATAAAACTAGCAGCTTTTCCTATACATTTTAAATGCATTTAGTTTTTTTAGAATAACAGAAATCCTTAATTAAATCCAAAAATTCTAAAATGAAAAGGAAATGGGTTGAAGAAAGAAACTGAGTACATAAAGAAAACTATTCTTCAAAGATATATACAGTTATTATTATGTAAATTACCCAGTTGTTTATGATTTCAGCCTTTACTATAATTTCCCATTTCTGTTTCCTCATATAGTAGAGTTACTGAGCCAGCTTAAATTAAATTAAATTGTATAGTCGTTGACCACTAGTCCACATTTTTAGTTTGAATTTGAGTGTTCTTGTTTAATTACATTACCACGACCTGTAATTGATTTTGTTAGCATCAGAACATGCCTTTATGTTCTAAGTTCTTTTCAAATAAGAGGCTTATTCAAACCTTTGTCTGACATTATAGTTATTTGCAGACATAGTGATAATTTTCTTTACGTCTGTTGGGAGGTTTTGTGTTATTTAACTTTTACCAGATCAAGCAAACCCTCAACAGCTATTGTAGAAAGGTTGACAAGTTAGGAGATAAAGCACGCAGAAACTAGTGAGAACACTGGTTTGCATATTGATACAATTTTCTGATTGTTACAAAAATTGCTTGAAGAGAAGGAAATTGATTTAAATTAGTCAAAATGTCTGGGAAGGCTTCAAATTAAAAAGACTCATAAATATTTTGTTGAGTTGTTACAAAACATAAATGCTTTGTAGTTTTTAATGTGTAAGTATCCTAATATTGTTTAAGAATCAATATTATAAATTACATGTATTTTAAACTGTGAAATTTTATTAGATTGTAATTTAATAGGGTTTTTTAAACAAATATTGTTAAAATATAAATAAAATTTCATATTGGCCATATAAATTCATAATTATTAAGGTTATCTAGCTACCTAATTTAATTATTTATAACTAACTACTTAAAAATATCTTTGCATATTAAAACGAGTTATCGTCTTCCATTAATCCTTACTGTGGTCAGAAGATAAAACCAAAAATGTAAAACTTATTCTTTGCAGTGAGACTTAAAATAATACAAAACAATTTATCACCTGTGGTGCTTTAGTGTCTTATTGGAACCTTAAAGTATATTAACTAGGTTACAACCCCTGGAACTACACAATGCTACAACACTAACTGCGACAGACAGAGCCCAACTAACTTCCAAAAACTGCCAACCATGCCTACATGAGGCTTTTTAGGTTTGTTCTAATCAGCAGGTCTCTCTCTAGGGCGAGCAGCAGCAGGTGACAGGGCGGTCTTTTGTTATGAATCAGGCTGATTATAATCTTACTTCTCATTTTATTCTATGCCCTTTGACATAAAATCCACCTACTATACTAAACCCCTAGACTGAGCAAGTATGTTACAAAAATGAAACTAAAAAAATCAACATAAAGCTAACTGTTAGTAAAACATAAATAAAATGTCAACTTATTTTTTTTCAAATATGTCCAACTATTATAAGTGTAAAATGCTAAATGCTACTTGATACACTTTATAAAGTTGATTTTATTCTCAAATTTATTAATAATTTTGTTAATTAATTCATGCTTAATAATAATTCATCCTACTTACGGATCTATTTTATTTTTAGGATGGTATTACAAAAGAAGTTCAGGCATAGATAATATTTTTAATTGAATTTATTCAGTTCCCATTTGCTGATAGGTCCTTAATTTTTTTCATTAATGGTCCTTAAAAGTCCTTAAAAGTACTTAATTTCCGTGTTCAGAAATGTGTACGAACCCTGTAATCAGCCTTCATTTTCTTGCAAAAGTGATTTTTTGAACATTTTCAGGGCTGCGTACGCTGTCTGGGGCAGTTCTCTTAAAGAATACTTTTGCGTAGATGCATCTTCAGATATGAATGATGTATCTCAACAACTCTTGATGGGTAAGAAATTTGTAGTTTGATATTAATAATAAACCTTTGTTAGTTTTGGTACTTTTTAATTATCTGCACCCCCTTTGATAAGTTGCAAATTTGTTAACAGCTTTGGGGAGTATTTCTTATTGACGATTTTGGAGTAAAACATTCATTTCGGTATCTTTACATCTATTTAAATGATGCATCCATTGCATAATTTTTTTTTTTACCTCTTTTATGAAAGAATGTGCTCCTCTTGTATGCAGCTGCTCATTTGAGCTGAAAGAAATATTAGAGAATTGCAGAAACGGAGTCTCATGCAGAACCTTCAGATTTCACACTGGCCATGATCATGATTACTCAAGAGTAGCGAAGAGCAAATTTCAGTATATGTTTCGACATAATGAAAATAAAAGAAATACTAACCAGAAATGTGTTAAATGAATTTCAAAAGCATAAATATATGTATATTTAAATATATATGTGCTATGCTCATACTTGGGTTGCCACATAAACACTTTTTAAGCCATGGCATATTGTTTCAACAATTTTTTTCACATCTTTTTGATGGGGGTGCAGATAATCGGAAAGTACCTTAGTCTTTTACTCTGAATTTAATTCACCTGAATAGTGATCATATATTTTTTAGATTCAGAAACAGAAGAAATGCTTATAAAAACAGTATACCATCGTCAGTTTTTACCAGCTTCTGAAACAGTAAGTCCTTTACTTATAGATATTTAAAAATTTTCTAATTTATTGTAAAGTATGTTATGAATATTTTCTGTTTCAGTAAAAGTGTCTTACTATGCCTTTTAGAAGACACTGGCATAATGTTGGCAGTCTCAGTTGAGAAATCATAAGGTTATTAGTTTTATTCTGGAGGCATCAATATATGGTTATTGTTCTAAGCAAAGAATTCATTGTCCTGTAAATGCAATATACATTTTAAGCTCATTTGTATTTTCTGTTAATTTATGGGAAAAGGAAAATTGCAGCAGAAGTTCAATAATCTGCCATTTCATATAGTTATTCTGAAAATGTATTTAACAAAGAAATATATTATCAAATTTATTAATAAATAAAATTAATCATAATTTACAATGTTTAACCTCAGAAATCTTCCCAGAATGTCCTTTATGAAGCCCTCCCCTACCTTGACAAGCAGATGGTTCTTCAGAGCTTCCTTTAAAAGTGATAAGGAAACACATTAAATGCCACACCTACTTTAGTAGATGGATTTCAAGTGAAGCTTATTACAGGCAGAGGTAGATGGGATGCTGAAATTTATTGAACCTACGCGTATAGTCCCATCTTAATAACTGAGCTCTGCTCCAATTTTGATGGAGAACACCTTTAGAAGTGGATCCAAGTGTCTTTTGTTAACCTTACTTCCATTGTTAGATAATGTTGGCAACTTTTTTTTTCTTTAGTTTGAATCAATGGCTTTGTGGCATGTTCTCTCTCTTCATGTGTTCTGTGTTTTCGTTTGTTGTTTTTAAATGGTTAAAATAGAATCCCTCTTTTTCTTTTCATTACATTGGAATGTACTTATTGGAGTGGATGTTGAAGTTACAACATCAAGGTTATGTGCAAAGTACTGGTACATAATGTCAAGGCTGTTATCAAGGTGTGTGTGTATGTTGAATTTGTGCAATTCTCTGGATTTTTTTTTAAGTATAAACAGATTGCTGGAGATTCCATGGAGAGTAACAATAACAATCCATATAGACAGCACAAGCACATACAAAACAAAGCAAAACAAAAAAATTTCTAAAAAAAAAAAAAAAAGTAAATCTGAAATGCTGAACTAGTGCAATTGTACAATTTTTTTTTAATAGCAAAATCTGATTATTATGTGTATGGGGAGAACAACGGGGAGGGGATATCTTCAAAAAGATAAGTATGTTAATTTTTTTAATGTTTCAAATAATCCTGCATAATAATTAAAATTTGTGTTTAAATTGCTAAAGTATGTTTTCTTTTGATCTGTTGATAATGATTGCTTACATACGATAAATACTGATAGTTTATCTTTTAAAAAAAGTCACCAACTTGTACCTGATAAATAACTTTCATATAATTTATTTGCAAGAGGATTGCAGTTGATCAACCCATATGTATACATTCCTTCGTTTTGATTAGTATAAATTTTGTATTGTGATTTGCAAAGTAATGAAAACTTCTTGTATGACAGTAATTATTGAGTTTGTACCAAAATATGATTTTTTGTTTTAAATAGGATATTTGCTTAATAAATTATTAATATCATAAATATATAATTTCCTTAACTCTTTCAGCCCTTAACATTAAACAGTTTTTTTTAAACAGTACTGTAAATTTTTATGCAAAATATCAGTTGTTGTAGGTCATTGACTGATAATCTACTACACAAATATTTTCTTCATTCAAGTGAAATTGTTTCCATTCTCTTAAGAGATTTCGTTAGTTTCATTCTAAACAGTATAATAAAAATTTTTAGAAAGTTTATAGTTAGGGATTAAACAAAATGCATGTTATGTGAAAGAGATCTTGAAACTCTTTCTTTCGCCTTTACGCTATGATGATGATTGTGATTCTGGAAATTAATGTGGGATATTTGTGGTAGTAAGTTCAACCCCCCCCCCCAATTCAGCAACTGTATTAACAACAAATTTTTTAGTTGTGCTAGTTCAGATGTTTGTACAGTGTGTATTGCTCATTGTAATGTAATTATATAATTCCTAACCCCTTCGTGATGGCATGATGCTGAACTAAGAACCCTTTGCAGATGGGTGTATCATATATGCATCAGTCCCAAATGTCACTAGCAGCCAGGTGATGCATTCGTCTTCCAGATTGGTATGGCATGTATGCACTTTCAAACTACACATTCTTTTAGAATTTTCTTAAATTACTAGATGACACTCCGTGTCCACTAAAGTTAGCTTATTTGAACATATACATTGTTCACCGTGTCTCCGTAACGTACTTTCTAATTTTGGTGATTCATTTAGATATACGAGCAGATGATATAAAGTAAACAAACCTAGTTGACTCCCAGTTGGCTCGTTTCAAGATGAACATCGAACAGTTTCCGATGCATCATTTTTGCTTCCTTTTTTTTTTCTCTCCCTTTGGGAAGATTGAGAATGGAGCTGTGGTTTTAGGAATTCTGGTTTGTATTCACTTTGCATTTTCTTTAGATAGCAGACTAAGTCTTTTGCACAGGGTAAGAGCATTAAACTAATAGTACGATGTCTAAGAGAAAGAAGTTTTTAACAGAAGAAGAGTATATTCGAATTATAAAACCCATGAGTGACTATTTTGATACTATAAACTCTGGATAAGTGAGAATAGCGATTTTGATACTGAAATTTTCTTAGAGACTGAATTGGAAGTTTGTTTTGCTTTTACCTCACAATCCAGCAGAACAGCAGCTACTCCATCATGAACTCGATTTGTTAAGTAATTGAAGCCTTATGAATTTACAGGAATTGCAGAAGTAAACTTAATTCAAAGTTATGTGTATGAAACTGATATTTTCACCATTTATTTTCAATAATCTAATGAACATAATAGTTGAAGAAACTAATAATTTCTATGAACAAAAGATGAGTGAAAATCCATCTTCATCCAAAATCAAGATACTCTTGTAGATGTGCCTAAAATGAGGGAATTCCTGGAATTAATTATTCTGTTGGGATGGAATTAAAAAGTTTGACCAGAAAATGTGTTTCCTAACTAATGAAATTATAGCTACTAGATTATCACACACTGTCTCTTTTCTGAATCATTTATGCTATAATATTTAACCATATATTTTATAACTTTTACATATGTTTAGATATAGATTTAAGTTAGATTTTACATTTCATCAAGATGAGTCAAATATTTTATTTTGAGTTTAGATTTTAATTACATTTTTTTTCAAATTCTCTTGATTCGTAATTATATTACTCTTAGATGCCATTACAGAAAAAATCAAAACAATTGATAAAAAAATATTTGTAATGACTTTTTTTTTTAAGTAAAGTTTAGCAATGCAAAATATCCCATTTTGTGAGATCATGCTACTTCAACAATACACCATCTCCAAGGTGAGTTACACTAAGCGGAATGTCATTACGCTAGGAGCATTAACTGCTGATGCATATATGATACACCCAGTGTGAAGTGGTTAATTACCTAGTTGCTGTGCTGAATCACTAACTCATGAATGTAAAAATAATTTAAGTAATCTCAATAATATGAGAAAAATTTCTGTTAATCTGTTTATGAATTTTTTCACGAGTCTTCTCAAATCCTATATGCAGTCTTTTTTTTTAATCCTTGAAGGTAAAGGATGAAAGTTTTGAAAAAGTATGTAAGTTTTTCCATTTTATAAAAGATCGTTCTGGTCTTCCTGTTAGTCATGAAAACTAGATTTTTATAAAATTTTATTTTGGAATGATTATGTTATTCCAAAATGTTATTATAGTAATTTGATTGCTATTTTTATTTATGTAGGTAAAATATGATTTAGTTGTAAGTGCCTTTTCATTAATGGATTTGCCTTCTCTGAAAGACAGGTTGCAGATAATAGATACACTATGGCGGAAAACTAATGATTTCCTGGTGAGTCTCTTCCCCTTTGAATAGTAATTTTTTGAATAAAAGTATAATTACATGAAAATAATTAATTTAGAAGTAAATATGTTTTATAACAATTTACTGAAATCAAGAAATAAAAATATTGAAAATCTTATAAAAAATATTTATTATATGTCTGTTTAGGTTCCAATTTGAAAAATTAAATATTTCTATAAATATTTATTTTAGAAACTGTTTTGTGTATTAAAATTGAAAGAATTTTTTCTGCATGAACTGTTTCTTCATCACCTCAATATTTTGTTTTATATTGTCTTATAACACCTAAAAAAGCACTATATTTTTTCATCTCAATCTTTATGGCTGAGAATTGTAATATATTCTGTTCATTGCTTTTAAACATGCATGTTTAATTTGTTTCTATTATGTATATGTGTATTGTATTTATTACAAACTGCAATTAATATTATGATGTGTTCTTCCCTATGTGTCATCTAAATTAGAAGTTTAGTATATGATTAATAATGTATTAAAAATTTGCAATGATATCATTTATCTTCTAATTTTTAATTTTAAATTGCAATCTCCTCATTTCTTACTTAGAGAAAGGACGTTTTGTTATTAGGAAATAAATATAGGTATCATTATATCATCAAATTCTATTGGTTAGTTTAATTCAAATAATGATGCTTTGGCAGTTTTTTTTTAATTTAAAGAACTAAAAAGTATTCATAAAAACATCTGAAATAGATTATGCTGTTTCAACAGGGTATAATACATCCAAAATTGAGTTTTTTATTCTTTCAATTAAACTTACTATGTAATTACAAGTGTGATATTTTATTCCAAATTTCTAATAAAATTTGATTAATTTTAGATTATCATTGAATATGGGAATAATGCTGGATTTCTGTCAGTACTAGATGCAAGGGATTATATTCTACAGGTAAAGTGTATTAATATACGATGTGCATGTGATTTTTTAAAATTATATTCTCAGTTTCCATATTCAGTATCTTACTTTGTTATCTAAAAATACAAAGTATATTTTTGAATAATTAGCTAAATGCAAAGGACAGTTACTTATACAATAAAATTTCAGTTCATATTCTTTTTGTCACGTTTAAGCAAAGTCCAGAAATAAGATCTCTATAGAGGTATTGTTATATTCACAGTGAGGGTGCTGCAGTAGTATCTGTTCCTACTAAAACTACTAAATTATTCATGTATATTCCTCTTTTTTTTTTCTTTTTTTTTTTAAACAAGCTTATAATATTTGAGGATGTGTAACAAGGTATGGCTTATATTAAATTATAACAACTTTTGGCAGTAATCTTTTGTGAGTTTGTGACATCTTCTGTGTATTGCCTTATTGTACTGTTTTAGTAATTTCACTCTGATATGATGATTTTCTTATTTTATCACCCAGGCATTTCGTTTTTGAGAGAAAAAGATTTTATTTGAAAAATGTTATGTAAACAGAGGTTAGGCAATAAAATTGAAATACTTAGCCACCATAGTACTCCAAATTTCAAGCCAGCTTATAATTTGGAGCTTTTTGCTTTCTTTAAAATATTAGCAACAGCTGCACAGTATAGTGTTTGAATTTCCAGTGGTATTAGAGGTATTGACTTCATATATTGAAAGTAATAGAACGTAAATTAGAGTTATACCAGAGAACAAAAGAAGGCAAATTATTAGTGCTCATTTTGTTGGTGTGCCTGTTCTGAAGACATTTTTTTTTTAAATATATAAAGGGCCACAGTATCCAGACTCACATATGTTTGCTTATAAAAACAAAGGACTTCATATAGTCAAAGAAACTGTCAATGCAAAAAGATGCTGAAGTGCTGAAAAGAATTATAGTCTAGCCCAAAACAGAACAACTACTACTTAAATTTTGACAAAACTTAACTTCATTCTTCTGAATTAATTTCCATAGAAATGCTTGTCAGGAGTTTGGCAGAATTTTTATTTAGAATTAGGTAGTTGTAGTGAAGCCACTGTTAAATTATCAGCACCTATACCAGTTTCAAAAGTGGCAGGTATATAAAACATGAACAATACACAATGAAAAATCTTGTATTGTTTAGCAATAGGTTTACTTTTATTCCCTTTTCCATGTCTGGCAGAATTTTTATGTGGAGAATTCTTTCATAGTCACATTATCTAGATTATCTCTTGCCCAGCGTGAAGCAGACAAGTGGATTTTTGATGGTTTGGTTCACAATATTATGAAAATCTAAGAACATTGATTATTCTTGATGATCGCATTATTGTTGATGATTAAAATCCATCTTCTTGATGATCATATTATTGTTGATAATTAAAATCCATCCAATTGTTCAAGTTTGTAAATGCAAAAAATATACCACGTATAAGAAAGATAGCACACCAGTTTACTCTGCAAAGCTCATGACAACATGATTTGGAGAGCATCAAATTGAGCTTGAGAATCTTCCACATCTTCTTGTATAATACTTTCGATTTCAAAGCTAATTAAGTATGTCTGAGATGTGGCAGAAGAGAGAGATGGGGAGGGGAAAAAATATCAAAGAATGGCCTGTATGCTGCTTTGATAAAGTATGACTCTTTAGATGTATGTGTTTCAGTTTTTACTGTTTTCATTTAACCTACATAGAAGTCAATAAAATTCTTTATTGCATCAATGAAAGGTAATTGCTTTTTATAATTTTAATCATATATGATAAAAAAAATCCTCTAAAAAGCGTGATGAATATCATTAGCAATTATTTTTTTCTTTTTTTGAATGATAGGAAAAAATATTTGGATTTAAACTGAAACAGTGTGCACTACTTTCCTGCATATCTGTTCATTTATTATAGAAATTATTGTAATGAATTTTGTGTAATGTAATATGAAGGGCTTCAAGAAATGTGAAACTCTGTCAGAAAAATAAGATTACAGGGGTAAATCTATTTAACATTAAAGTATATGGCTGTCTTGCTAAACCGGCGAGATATTGTTAACCTTGCGATGGTTTTGGCAACTTATGTGTGTCATCAAATTTGGGAAAAAATCGTCAGTTGGTGACATTTTGGTTCAGTCCCTATATAACCACAGTTGATCCTGTTATTTATCCCTGTAACTGTTACTATTGTTACTACGAAGGCGAAGCCCCCAGCTTCCCTGGCCGATGGTGCAGCCACAAAGCTTTTAGAGGCCAGCCTGACAAAACAAAAAACAAGAATAAACAGTTGAACATGTAATAAAACGACACATTTAAAAAAAAAAAGATATACATCATTCACACATCTACTCCAGCCAAGTATCTCTGTGTGTTGATAATATTCATTATTTCCCTGGAATAAAGCAGCATTTTACTATAATCCTCAAGGTCTCTTGGAAATTCAATTTCCATTCTATCTCTAATGCTTGCAGTTAGGCCACAGGTTTCAACGAAGTGAACATTATCACCTCTTACTCCACATAGCCGACAAAGACTGTTTTCCTGCAAAGTAAATCTATTCAAGTACATGGGAAAGCGTCCATGTCCCGTCAAAACCTGATTCAGATCTATATCAGTATAGCACTTTCTTCCTTTAAAAGTCTGTATAGTATCCATATAGTTTTTCTTTTTCTCTGAGGATTCCCAATTGTTTTTCTATTTTTCATATATACTATTGTATAAAATTCCAATAGTCTTTCTTCTAGAGCCCTACAGTTTGATTTCTTTACAGTTGCCGAGTGTAGCTTCTCTTGCCAGTGCATCAGCATTTTCGATCCAGGTTAAAGCCTCTAGTATTGCATGTAATTCAGCCTGGTACACTGTATTCATGAAATTTAATAGGAATTTGTTGTGGTCAGTCTCAGTTCTGTAATAATACACTACAAATGCGCAAACAACATTTCCTCCCAGGCCAGAATTCAGTATAAATATCATATTCATTTACAGTACATAATAATCGGTCATAATTTAGTCCAGATTTATCTGCAGGGTGAATCAGTTCAATGCATTCTTCGAAGGCATCACCTTTTTAATTCTATATTTCAGATTTCCAATGATGTAATATATTTGTTTTTCATTAAAAATTTGTTATAGAAAAAGCCATATTGATATGAGAGGAGGGGGGGCACAGCGGCGAGCACATAAGCCACCTCTGTTGAAAAGGTTCGGAAAGAACGCATAGCCGCAAGCATCCAGCCTCACTGTATTGTATCTAATTTCTGTCTAATTCTCACAAGTTCCCCCACCCTGCAGCCACATGCACCAATGCCATGCATAACAATTATAATTACTACATTTTTAAAAATAAGCAACAAGGTAGAGCTCTTCTTTGCAAGAGTTCCCGCAGTAAACATATTGCGATAATATTTCAAAATGTCATCAGTTCTTTTTTGTACATCCTTAAAATGACCCAAAAAATTTAAAGGTATTTCATCTTTTCAACGAACTTTAATCGTTTAGCATTATATTTCAACTTGGAAGGGCAAGTAACTCTACTACTCTGCGGGAAAAACATTGCGTAGGTCTTTTCTAAATTAAATTCTATCTCTTTTTGCAAGCTCCAATTTTCCAGTAGCTCCACCAAGTCACTAAATAAATTTTCCAATTTCTCAAGCGATTTTTCATATAATAGAAATAAAAAGTCATCAGCATAACAAACAAAATCTACAATTCTTGAGTCAATATTGTATATTAACTTATTGGCAATAAGGCAGATATTTTCAAATCTTCTAATGCCCCAAGAAGGAAGCTCCATTTAACTGAGTCAAAGGCACCCCGAATATCAAACGAGACCAGGGCCACATGATATTCTTTACGTTTCTGCTGAACTTCATTTATGACTTATGCAATGCTTGATCTGTTGACCTACCCCTCGTACATACTGATTATCAGTATGGATTTACGAGGGGTAGGTCAGGGGGTATCACATTCCCAGTCATTTGTTGGTAAAACATCAGCCTTATTGTAATTAGCTTATCATAGATCTTCTGCAAAGTCTTCAGCAAGAATATCGGTCTCAAAGATCCGTTTTCTTTTGGAATGAAAACCAGTCCTTGCGATTTTCCACGTTTCTGGGAAAATGGCATAGCGTAAACATTGATTGTACAAAATAATGAAAACAAAGGGGTAGTCTTCAAATAATTGTTTTATCAACAAAACCCCAATCCCGTCAAGTCTGGGGGCACATTTATTTTTTAAACGATGAATCACTTCGAATACTTCATAGTAAGAAAATGACTTTTCAAAAACCACAAAATCATATAAGGGCCATATCTGGTTACAGTTACCTATATGTAACTGTAACAGAATATGGTCCTTATATGTAACTTTAACTGCGTATTCCTTCCAGTAATTTAGAGGAATGGAGGGTACCAGAGATTTCTTGGTGGCAAAGGAAAAACTGTATAAGACTAGAGAGAACATTAGTTTTTCAATTCAAAACAGACTTCGGAGTATTGAGAGATCATCAGCTTTGCTCCCTAGATGCGCTTTGCATTGTGTTGTGTTTAACGTTCTTCATAGTTTGAAGTGTTAACAATTGTTTGTACTCTGTTACACTGAGAAGAACTGTACAAATACTTTTATGAAAAGTTCCAGAACTGCAAAGTGTTTCTTTTGGGAAATTAAATTCTGTCAAGCTACCGTCGGTTCTGTGTACATTCAGTTCATCATAAACCCATATGCATGCAGCAATTTTTGGTGTAAGAACTGGGATTGAATACCAATGATAAGAATGATGGTTGAGCAGCAACTAAGGCAACTGGTGACTGCCTTTGCTGGATTCCAAGAAAAGATGTAAGGGGCCATTAAGTCCATGAAAGAAGAGATGAATTGGGCCAAGAAAAGATGGAAGGGGCCATGAACTCAGTTTAATGAAGAAATGAAAGTCGGCCACGGAAAGACTGAAATAGGTCAATAAGAAATGAAAAGAGAAATTTCTGCCATAATAGAAAACAAATTTGAGGCTATGGAAAGTTGAATAAGACAAAGTTGAAGATAGAGTTGGAGAAATTCAAGAAAGAGTTTCTGCTCTTGAATAACAAAATAGAAGAAAGAGTTTCTCCAACAACAAATCATAGAAAGATCTACTTCCAAACAAAAAATTGATGACAGAGTTTCTGCTGCTGCTGTTGACAAGGAAGTTGACAGCTTGAAGAAATCTATAATATTAACTAGGTCCGATTCTGATGCCTTTAAATTTCTATTTGTGCCCTCTTGATCCCCTATAAAGCTATCCATTTATGATGGAAAACCCTCCTTGCAAGTCTACGAGACTCAGTTCTCTATTGTGGCAAACGCAGATGGATGAGATTCCAAAACTAAGGTCTGTTATTTTGCCACTTCTTTGAGAACAGATGCAGTGAGTACCCTTCAAACTGTGCCCAAAACGCAGAGGCTGGATTTCGAAGCTGTGCTTTGGTGATAAGCATTTAAAAGACTATGGCTTCAGGCATACTGTAGGTATGCTTCAACTGAAATCTCACCAACAGAGGCGTATGGAAACATTCCAAGAGCATATCATTGATATTGAAAGGCTGTCTCATCTTGCCTTTTTAGAGTGCCCAATAGAAAAAGGGAAATCCTGTTATTGCAGTATTTCATTGATGGCATCTAGGATGTTGAGATATAAGAAGTCCTGTGAGTGGTAGATGTCAGGGATTTAAAAAATGCTTTAGTTATGCAATAAAACTGTGATGATTTTGGCAACTAGTTTTTGTTTCCAAATTTGCTGTTATTTTGGTATGGTTCATGTATAACTGTAATTGTTCCCTATATGTATCTATAACCCTATATGGCCCTTACATGTAACTCTAACTATGTATGTCTTCCAGTGATTTCAAGAAATGGAAGGTACTAGAGGTTTCACGGTGGCCAGGAGAAAACTGTAGAAAATCAGAGAGAACATCAGTTCTTTAGTTCAGAGTATTGAGAGATCTCTGTGTGATCCTTGTTCTTTAGATATATTTTGCATTGCATTGTGTTTAATGTTCGTATTAGTTTGAAGTGGTAACAATGAGACTTTATTACAATGAGGAAAGCTGTAGTAATACTTTTATGGAAAATTCCAGAATTGAAAAGTGTTTCTTTTGGAAAAATAAATTCTATCAAGAGTTTCGTATCTGGTCAATTTTGTTGTGCGAAAACTCTCACTGACTAAAAACTGATTATTCTAGAAAAATCCTAAAATAATTGAAAATTTTGAGCAGGTTGAAATGTTGCATCTAGAAGAAATCTAAAACAACTGAGTAGGTAGACATATTTATACCTATAAATGCAATACCTATTTGACATGTTTATTATTTGCTGTGAAATTTTTGTCATTATGTTTAATATGTAGAACTTGTATTTCAGGTGGAGAATGCGATTTATAATTCCTTAGGATATTCTTCCCCTGGTGCGCATGTTATTGCTCCAGTAAGTAACTATAAATATCCATATGTCTAACAGTTTCTTATAAATGTTATTATGAATAATGTAAATAGTTCTTATAATTATTGCAAATATATATCTGATTGCTATTTTATTCTGAATAATACAAAATTATCTTGGATTTTATCCATATAATTGATTAAATTTACAAAAATTTTATTTAGAATTTTAGTAATGTTTGAAAAGTTTATGAAAATTAAATTTGCTTTGGGAAAATTTAGTTTCTAATATCTGTAAAATGCTGTTCCCGCTGAAAATGGCTTTCTTAATTTTAAAATGTTTAGTATTTCTGAGAAAATGTAGCTGATTGTGCTCATTTAGAAATACATAACAATAAAAATATTAGCTGCTGAATGATTTTAAATGAACTAATAAATATTTTAAATTTGATAATGTGATACTAATTTTCAACTTTCTAAAATTTTTAAATGCTTTTCATAAGCATCGTAATGACCAATTCTCAGGATGAAAATATAAATAATAAGTAAGTAGACAGAAAGCAAAGGCTGTGTATTCTTGTCCTCACTCAGTGTCTGTATAATTTAAAAATGTGGCTAGAATGCGGATAATTTAAAAATCATCTTATTGACAGATGTTCGTGAGACACAAGCAGTGCCAATTTCATGTGAAATGCAGTCTGTTGAATGTCAATTAAATTTATAGTGCCTCCTGCATTATGAATTAAAATTCATGTTCGAAACAGAGGGAAAAAATATCAAAACAATAATTATTTTCGTGTGCTACATTCATGAATTTGACTCAAAATAAGAGTTTCACATTTATAGCCATTTGCATACCAAACACCAGCTGTGTTTTCTTACAAGCTCAAGTTTTTTTTTTGGTAAATGTGCAAAATATTTCCCCATGTTCACGTATTCATGTAATATGGGATGATACTTTAAGTCAACTTGACTACGAATTAAAATTAATGGTTTTTGCTTTATATATATATATACACACACACACATACAAAGGGATCAGTGCACTAATGATACTGCATATGAGATTAGCACTGCTTGTGGGAGTGATGTTACTAAGGTGACCAATTTTTTTACAATGAAAAAAAGGACACGAGGCTACACGAACAATGTAAGCACATTATAAATAAATAAAACTAAATCTTTAATAACAAAAACTATAAAACTTTACTAAATCTATACTTAAATTTTAAATTATTTTATACTATTATATTATTATATTATTTTAAATTATTTTTTGTTGAAAACAGAGTTGTATAATAAAATTATATTAATGAACAAATAAGACGTGAATTCTATTTAGTAAGGCACTTAACCTGAGTATAATGATTATATGGTGAAAGAAAGAAATTTGTATTTGCATCAGATGTAAATGCGAATTATAATATTATAGACACATTAAAATAAAGTGTGCAAAAGTGTGAGGGTGCAAGACAAGTGTGGCTGCGTGAAGTTTTGATATGCTCAAAATGTGCTGTGTATGCATTTTATAATCATGTTTTTTTTTAACTGCACCATCACATGATGATTGACGCGTAACATTTCGATGCAGCATTTTTAAATAATACGCAAATAAACAGATTAGTTGTAAAAATACTGAAAAAGAAGACAGTTGGGAGGACACTTCTTGAGGAAGGACAGAGCCTACCAAAGGAGGATAGTCCTCCCTAAAGGAGGTCGATTGGTCACCTTAATGTTACGAATGTTTAGACAGTTTGCATTTGGTTTAGGAGGTTTCAAGCTAGTAAATTTAATATGGAAAATGAAGGCCAAATGGCTGCCCATCCAAGTATAGATCTCATAAAAGCCATGCCTAATAGAATATGTGATAAGCTGTTTGGGAATTAGTAACATTAAGTATTCATGGAACAATAATATACAATTATTTCGTATTATTCAACTGCAACAGTCACTCTGAAATATGGGTTCTGGATCAATTGACAAAAGGCATCCCCCATAAACTAAGTTCAGATCATGATTTGCTTCTTCAGTGAAACAAGAAACAACCATTATTAAAGAAATTAGTTACTGGGAATAGAATTTGTTTCCTGTGTCATAAGGTTAATAGTAAATACGTTTGGTTGAGCCATAATAAATCTTTATAACAGTAACAAAGTTTTGTCTTAAACCAAAGAATGTCAGTTTAGATGCCAGGTTTCATTGCCAGTTTGGAAGGGCATTGTTTACTATGAAATGTTTGCACAAGATCACGTAAACAGTTCTGTGAAATATTGTTCCCAATTGGACAAATTAAAAGAACCATTCAGGGGAGGGAAAAAAGGAAGCCAGCATTAACAAATAGATAAAGCATCATTCACACAGTAAAACTAGCTACTATATGTCTGTAGCCATTTGAAACAAAATTATTGACATTTATTTAATTGGCATGCTCTACTTCATCCTCTGTTCTCTCTGGATTTTGCCCCATATTACTATTATCTGTATTTTCATGAAAAAATTATCTCTGGTATAAAAGGCTTAGTTTAATGAATAACATAAAAATGCTCTTGGAATGGTATTTTGCTTGCAAATTAAAAAAAAAAAAAAAATCAAAGATAATGTGCTGTTCTTGGAAAGAGGATCAAATGTAACTTAGTAATGAAGTGAAATATTATATGTGATTTACTTACTAATAAAACAAGAGAAAATTTTGATCATTATACAAGGGAGAAGAAATTATCAAGTGCTGGGTAGTCATATATGCATTTCTTGTGAACTGTAGCAGGAATAATAATTCTGTTCATATGAGATACAGTAGGAACCCATTTAATGCAGGGAATGCATTGTAGTTAGTTCCAGTGCTAAATAAAACTGTGTTGAATGAGTTCATCTTAACACTGAGGTAATGGAGATAAATGAAGAAGAGAGAATAAGAAAATTTATCAGTTCTTATTTTTGTTTTATTTGTATTGTTAAATACCGTTTTATTACATTAATTATAGACTTAATGTATTGCTAATATCAATTTTTATTCATAAAACATTCATGAAAGTAAAAAAAAAAAAGTTCTAGCACAGAAGTTATATTTGTGGAGCAAAAGGTTCTTTCTCATTTGACTTTTTTTTTAAAGTTATCTAGTTTCATTTGCCTTTTCCGATTTCATTCAGCAAGTAGCTGTCAACATTAAGACATTATGTCAATGACATTTCCTTTAACCTTTGAACTTCTATTCGAACTTAAAATCATTTCATATTACTGATCAAAAGTTTCTGTTATAATGGCTAAACCTTTTTTTTTTAAATGTCTTGAGAGTTCCTTTTGCTTCTCAGTTTCAGAAATGCTAATTTTGTCATTTTTGTGCTTTTGTTGTTCTACTAATTGTTTAAGATTATCATTGATTTAAGATTGAAAAGACTTTCACCAGTTGTAACTTGGAATAATGATTCATTATCCTGCACATGACCCACCAGCAGCCTGATTGGTAAAGTCCCTGAACGCTTGTAGTTCAGTCCGAGGTTCAAATCCCATGAACGGACTGGCTGCATGGGCGTTTCCGTGGTTCTCACTATGTGTAACATGTTAATATGAGCCAGCTTCCCTTAGAAAGTCCTCCACAAAGGCATACCTTCTTTCCGTGTCAAGCCTTAGGGTAGAATACGTAAATAATAATAATATTAATAATCCTGGACATTTATGTTATCCAACTTTGTTTCATCAGTTTGACCATTTTATGGACTGGCAATGACTTCTCTTGTCTTAACTTCTTTGCTTAGCTCCAGGCATCTATACTCCTTTCAAACATTTCTTGGTCGCCTCATTCTCGGAAAGATTTATTTATTTAGTTATTTTTAAGCAGTAGCACTTGAGCATATATTCATTGACTAGAGTGTGACAAGCACACAGCACAAGTACATGAAGAGAAGCAAAAACAGCATGAAAAAGATCAAAATGCAAAATTACATGTCAAAAGACAATACACATCAAAGAGATTAGGTCAGTCACTTCAGGGCATTCTTTGAGATGAGAAGCATCCAGAACAGTGTTTCTTCTGCATAATACACACTAAGGGGACAAAAGATGTTAAAATTAAATAAGTGTCCTGCAAGGCAACCATGGCTGGTCTCCAACCAAAAAGCTGCAACAGCAGTTCATGTAAGGGCAGCTAAAACCTTTAAAAGAAATTCCCTCCAATTATTTTCCTTAATTTGACTGCTTGCCTGGATCGAAAGTCATTATTCATGTATTCTTTTATTACTCGCACTATAGTAGAATAAGGGACTGGGTTCCATGGAATGGATAGGATTTTGGTTCCTGCGTTAGCTAAAAAATCAGCTATTTCATTACCACATATTCCACAGTGAGCTGTAACTTTTTTATGTAAGATTTGCAATATTCTTAAATTAGATACAGTACAAAGTCTGAGATCCGGATGTCCAATATCCGGAATGATCTAAAATCCAGACCTTAAAGCTACCAACAAAAAATCTTAAGATTTTTTTTTTATGCTTTAGGCATGGATATTTGATCCCCCCCTCCTCGTAAGAAAACATGTGGAGAATCCCAATTCTTAATTTCACTTTGGCACTAAATAAAAACACCTCGTTATTGAAGAAACAATCATTTTAGCATAAATTTCGATGATCAATAATTTGGCTCTGTAGCTGCATATCTGCCTGGCACACATCTCAAACATATTATCTAATATTTTATATCCCCGATGCCAACTTGGCGAATAATTATTTATTATATTTTGCTTTCATCATCATATGCTTATGAGCGTATGACAAGTTGAGTAATGACTCATGTAGCGATCCCTAAACATTTTTTTTACATTAGTAATTGAATAACAAAGAGTATGGAAACCTTTATATGTTGACATTATGCTTGCTGATGATTACAGATTTAAGTTAGTGCACTAAATGTTGAAAAGGAAAAATTTAACAAAATATCTTTCCATATGCAAAAGTCGATTTTGTTAATGATTTGTTAATAATTTGTCTGATACATTGACTTTTCAGTGTTAATCTCCATCTTGTTTTTTTTTCATCACACCATCCTGAAAGAATCCTCATTGCAAAATTTATTTTACCTATTTGTGACTTTGCTTCTCCATGGGAGCTGATATCCAGAAGACTAATTCATCAGCATATCGAACACAGTTAATACCATCTACCCCCTTCAAGGCTTTTGGGAGGTCATTATAAATATTAAAAATGGTGGTACTTGTAACTCCTCTCTGTTGCAAACCAATATGTGTTTGTTTGAATTTGGAGGTATGAGTTTCATATCTCACTGCGCAAAAGCGCTGTTGAGTCAAGCTGTTCAGCCATGATAATATCTTTCCACTGATACCCATTGCTTGTAACTTATGATAAGCATTAAATCTCCACATTTTGTCATAGGTTGACCTAAAGTTAACAAACACTGCATCAAGAGTCTTACTCTTATCAAAGTCATCCTTAATTGCCTGTGATAACAATAAAACTTTATGGTTTGTAGCCTGGAATTCTTTAAACGCAGCATGATAGTATGTCAGCAAATTGTTATTTTCAAGGAAAAAAGCAAGTCTTTCATTTATCATTCACTCTATCACTTTACAGATAATACTAGTCAATAAATAACATTGGTCTATAACTTGTTATATCTAAAAGGATTTAGCTTTTCTTAGCAATTGGAATAAAAATTGCTTTTATCCATTCCACAGGAGCCCCAGTTTCCAAGACAGGTTATATAATTGCAGTAATACCTCAAGAGCTCTAGGGCCCAAGTCCTTAAGAAATTCAATGGGCATTTTACCTGTTCTGGATCTTTTCCATTTCTGTAGATGAATTACCCTCTTTAGTTTCTGCATAGTAAAATCTTTTATCATATATGTCCTCAACCACAAAAATATTACATCCCATCAGTGATTTAGCTTGTCTCTCTTTGTCTTTCAAATTATTTGATTTTCTCTGTTGTTAAGCAAAAAAGGTAACAAATGCTCTTGCAGTGTCCTTATTTTGAGTAAGTTATTCATTAAATAAAAAAATATCCACCCAGCCGGGGATAACGGTTAGTGATATGGACTGCTGTACTGAAGGGCCAGAGTTTGAATTCCAGAGAAGGCATGGAGTTTGCAAAAGTATAGTGTCTGTGCGGCATGGGGGCACTCTAAATATACAGTGAACTGAAAGTCCTCTCAAGAAGTTGGTATTAGGGGCAGAAGGCTGGGAGACCCTAGAACCCGTCTTCTAGGGATGCTCTCCATCAAAACTGGGAGTGGAATTGAGCGAAGTCGTACTGTCACCTGCAAGGCTGTTGCCAATAACAAGAGCAATCTTGCACTCTTTGCAACAAAGAATTTCGTGGACTTATTCTGTTTTTACTGTCAGACAAGTGAGATATGTCACAACAACAATAGGTTGTTTCAACTGTTTTTGATGTTTTGCTTTGTTAGAACTGATACAAACTTATATATTTTCTTACTGTCCTTTCTATAGTCTAAATTTGAAACAAACTTCTCAAACATTTGATGTTTACTCTTATCAACTTGCATTTTAAATTTTATAGTTAAATCTCTCCAACTGTTTATATCTTCCTTCTTTTTAGATTACTCAGCCAATTCCCTAGCACAGTCATACCTCTTTTTTAATATCACTCAAAAAATCATTCCAAAAAGGCTTAAACCTTTTAATTTTATTTATAGCCATTGTCTGTTTTGCAATGTCCATTACTGCACTACAAAAAGCTTTATTTATAGCATCCACTGAAGCCATAATTAACCAGGGTAAATTTATCTTTAAGGATATCCTGGAAATCCCTTCACTTTGCCTTTCTGGAATTCCATGAGGGTTTATATTTTTAAGATTACAGAAATTTCTACAATTTCTTGTGCTTATATTACGTAATACTGACTGATGTCCAAAACTTGAGTCCTCTAAAACCTGTCTGTGGACATCCCGTTCTAGATCTCATGAAACAATAACTAGATTGGGATATGTAAATGTGCCATTGTAGTGCATATAAGAGTGCACGTCAGTTGTTTTATAAACTGGCTATAGCTGATGTGCGCAGATAAAATTCTCGAGTTCGCCTCCACCACTGTCACAGTTCTAATAGCCCTATTGCCCAGAATGAGCATCAAAATCACCCATTAAAATAGTTTTGTTTCCAGTCTCCGTGATATCAAAATCTGGCTTATTTTTTGGTGGTCTATACACAGGGGAGGTCTTCAAATGATTTTCTTTCTTCCATACATCAATTTTAGCTATCTCCATTTTATCCTCTTCATTACCCACCTTTTTAGCAATGGAAAATTTTCCAATAACAGTTATACAGGGTAATTATTACACTGGTTATTTGCCTCATTGTTCCAAGAAATGCATGGTGTAGTTCTTAAATTTGCATCTTTCCTTATTAATCTTTCCTTTCATGAATATTGCCCTCAACAATAGAGAAAACATCAACTCCCAACTGATTGACTCTCTTTTCCAATTCGAATTTTTTTTTTTCTTTACTAAGGCCGCCTGCATTCCAATGCAGTATGTGCAAAAACTTGTTCCCCATTTATCTGTGCTCCGCAGCTGTAATGGATTTAGCATTATCCAGTGTACATCATGAGGAGACCCACTACATTACACCCCAGATTGATGTTGTCTACAGCATCCATGCTACTGTAGTTTTTCCAAAAATCTCTAATGAATTGTTCATCTTCTGTATCAGTTCTATAAATCAGCTGTTGTGCTGCAGATAATAAGCTGTAAAATTGATATAACAATGATCTAAATCAATTTAAAAATTATTTGGAACATAATATAAATTAAAAAGCATTATTTAAATGCTAAAAAAATCTTTAGAACAAAATGTGTAAATAAAACATTATAATGCAAATGTAAACAAAAAAAGTACATGTTATATTACAAAAACATTCAACCAAATGAGGGGGGGGATCTTAAATGTTTCAGATTTTAAATTACGTCCAAAGGGGCGTTTTTTTAAGATTTTGTGTGTTACCTTTATTTATTAAATATCATGTTCTTCACACTTAAACCATAAAATTCAGTTAAAGAACAATATCACAAAATAATTTTAAACTGAGCATATCTTTAGAATTTCCTATACACAGTCTCACACGCTGGAGATAAAAATGTTTTTTTTTTTTTGTACAATGTTGCCATTGTTCGTTTTGAAATCCTAGAGTTTGTTAATCAAAAATTCGCTAAAGTTTTACAAAATATGAAATCGATAATAAAACAAATTCCAAATTTGGGCTTCCAGATACTCATATTCGCAGCAGGATTACGTCATTCAAAATTGGATGGCTCTAGGCACTGTCATTTTATCACAATGCGAGAAACATACATACATTTATGCACATTCTTCATTATTTAATTTCTTTAAATATAATACAGGGCTGCAATATTTGGTGGCAACAGCTTGAAAAGTGAACCAATATTTAAAAGCCCCTTTGGACTTCTGACACAAAATCGCAAAACAACAAACAACAAAATTGCAAAACATTTCTGACACAAAATCGCAAACAAAAACAATAGTCCTTCAAGGACAAAGCCCCTTTGGAAAAAATCCTACTCTGTACATCCGGAGGGGAGGGTAATTCTAAGGGTACCAGAAATTAGGCTGGTGAAATTCGTAGGTATGGCATTGCTAGAAAGTGCAACTAGCTATTAAATTGAGTAAATAAGTAAATTTATTTTTAAAATTTCTCGCTAAAAGTCATGAAACAGGAAAAAAAAAAAAAAAAAAAAAAAAAAAAAAAAAAAAAGATAGGGAAAAGGATAAAAGTCTTCATACAAAAGAAGTTCTAATTGTGAATTAGGAAAATAAATTGCCTCTGAGTTAGTAACAGCTTAGAAGCCAGAAAAAGAATATTACAAATTTATACATCATACTGTTTTATATTTGTACAAATCTTCCAATCTTATCCTCTTTATTAAAGGTTTTGGATATAGCCTTCATATCTCTTTATACTAACTTTTACTAATTACTTTTACTAATAACTTTTACTTATACTAATTTTTACGTCACAGTTTTATGCATATCCATTGCTATTAGCCATTGCTTGTACAGTAATTTTTCCATTGGCCGTTTTTCCTTTTACTATTTCAAGTACTTTTAAAAATATTTTTTTAAACTTTTAAAACTTTTTAAATAATTTTTTCAAAAACTTGTAAATTTTAATTTTTCTATTGATTTTAAATATTACTTAAAAATTCTTTCTAAATTGGAATTTATGTGTACTTCAAATTTTAAATCTTAGTTTTCTTTATTGGCTTTCTTAATTTAACATTGAAATATAGAAATTATATAGTATTCCCCTTTAATTCTTATGTTTACATTTAAGTATATCTTTACAGCCTAAGCACAGGGTTCTTAATAGTCTTTCCTTACATTTGTTTATTTGTTTGTATGTATATATATGTTTGATTCTGCCTACTGCAATAAAAAAGTGAGGTGCACAACTTGATGTTATACCAGTTCCATACACAAAATTTCAACATTCTACAGCTAATCATTTTTGAGTTATGTGAGACACATACATGTGCACATTGGTAAGGATGTCACAAAAAAGTCCCTTTTGAATCCACTTGAAATCCATTTTACAGTCAGTTTAAGAAAAAACAGTCCTTTATTCTGTCCGTACATACAGACATCGCACCCCAACCCCCGAAAAAAAGTCCAAATGGATTTGGGTGCTATCAAAATGGATATTTCTGTTGAAATATGATAACCAAAATTTTTCATCTTTGCAATATTTTCTTTACTTTATACAAGCAAGAGAAAAGCGGGAAACAAATAAAAAGTAAACATTGCATTTAAATGCATAAAAGGTCCCAAATTAAAAGCTCTACTGTATATTCTGCTATAAAAATACTTTAAATTTATTTACCTACTATTTACTGTTCCATTGAAATATTTTAGTGTTTCAAAACTTAAATTCTTGCATAATTTTATGTTTATCAAATAATTGATTTAAATACACTGTAAAATCTTCTGTAAAATTATACATAATATTTTTATTAACAGCATCATATAGGAAGAAATTTAGGGTAATTTTTCGTAAAGCAAATAGCATTAAAGTACTAGTTAATTTGAGCAGGGTTCAGTTCCCAGAAAAATGGGCTGGCTGCAGGAGAATTTCATCTTCAAAGGTACTCTCCTTAACAGTTAGATCTCATGTGCTTTACTGTAATTCAAATAATCCAGTGCAATTCTTTAAGCAGATGTAAGGTAACAGCATTTCAAAATTGACGTAATTTAACTTTGAAAATGGATAACAAATGATATATTTTTTCGTGCATGAAAATTTTAATTGTAGTTTATTATAAAAGGATCACTCTGAAATTTTTGAGATGCAGCTAAATGTTGCAAGTTACACTTAGCAAATGTTAGATGTATTCAAAGTACCTTCCTGCAATATCAGCATGCTTTTGTACATAAATATTTAAAAGACTAAATGCTTCAGACTATCTGTTAATTGGAGTAAATGAAAAATATGCTTTTATAGCTTCATTTTCTCATCTTCAGAACAATGTACCTGTACAATGAAAATGACAATGTAACATTTGCTTTAGATTAAAAAATAGCCAAATGTCATACATAATAAGAGTGGATATCCCATCACTTTGATATGCTTTTATTCAAGAAATTTGACTGTCATTCTTGCTAGATGAGATGATGCATTATGATGGTAAAGCATGAGTTCCTTAATATTCACTTCTTGAAGATTTCTGGAAAATGAATAGTGGTGTACTAGTTAGCTATAATTTTCTTCTGCCCCTCTAACTTGATAGCTTCGACCAGTCGTGCACTTTTGAAGAAAATGGCATTCATTACTTTTTTCACTGCCTTCTCACTGTTGTTGGTTAAGGGCCATTTTCAAAGACCACATTTTTCTTTCTTCATGGGCTGGAACATCAAATAATGGTATTTATGTGGTACCTCTTCTGTTATTAGGACTGGATTCAGAAATGTATGTATGCATGTGTATATGGATGTATGTGTTCATATATGCATGTATACATGTATGTAAATATGTATGTATGCATGTACACACACACATATATGCACATACATACACGCATGCATACATACATTCATTTCTGAATCCGGACCCAATAATGGAAGAGTACCATTTATGTTTGCTTACCTATTATGATTTTAGAAGTAATTAGGTTTTCTTTACTGATGCTTATTACACTAGGTTTTGGTGGTCTGTTTTAATTTTTGGGGAACCCAGTGACAAACTCATTTTTTCATATGCAGTTAGTTCTTCATGAATAATATTATGTATAGATGCATACCCAATGTTAAATTCCTTCTGTATCATGTGGTAGGTACAAAGGTGCAGTTATCATTGGTTAACTTTTTCCATTTGGCTGACACATTTTTGGAGGTTATAGATGGCTAAGTAAATGAAAAATAAATAAGAATTTTGACTTTTTACAGACTGTGTGAATATAGTGGCATGAGATGGAGCTTCATTGGGCTAATGGTAGATGTTGAAGGCTTTCTTCTTGAGTTAGTCCCACTTTGAAATCACAGCATGATAATGCTCTTAAGTCTGTTCCATTTTTCTTTCTTTCAAAAGTTATTGTACAATAGGTAAATTGCAGTTATTGCTGCAAATTATTGCCTATATATGCTGCAAATTATTGCCTATTATTATTGTGGTTATAGAAGAGCCCAAATTTACATATCTAATGAATAACTGCTTTTTAACATGTATTGTCTGATCCTGTCTAAAAAAATTCAGAGTTACTTATAGCATAACTTGGCATTTATATCAGTGGTCATATAACAGGCCAGACTGTTCTCAAAACTAGTGGTCTGGAGGAAGATCCTGAAATTGCAGAAAGTTAATTAGAGGTTGCCTGTTCACGTAGAGCAAAGCCATCGTATTTTTTATATTTTACACACAAAAACACGCATGCACGAACGAACGAACGCACAAACGCACGCATGCACACACACACACACACTATTAATTATATAATTTTGATATATATTTAAGTTTTTAAAAGTATCCTAGTTTTATCATCCTTTCCAGTGACATATTTTGGATATGGAGTTGAGAAATTCACTTTAAAAAACTAAATAAGTGTCCCATTTCTTTGATTGTTTGTGTGTTATTTATTTAATGGACTATAATTTATTAGGTAAAACAATACAAACTACAAATGCCGCAGAAGACTAAATTCTATCAATTTTTTAGTAATAATGAACAATAAGAAAATTATTCAAACATTTCCAAAATATCAGTCTGTGAAACTGAGGCTTTAAAGTTGACGTGGAAAATATCAGATGAAAAAAAATTTCAAAAAGAAGTAACTTAGAGAAGTGCATTAAATTAGGTGTTAAAGCCTTAGAATACTGTTCATGAAATCTTTACATATTTAAAAATCCTTATTATAGTGTTACTGTCAATTTTTATACTTTTTATTCTTTGAATTATTGGTCTCAGAGGTGAACTTTATTAAATCTCACAAGAGGATTAATCTGAATAATACCACATGTGTTATCTCTAAAGGTTACAGATATAAGTGATTTATTAACAGTAGTTTAGCATTCATATTAAATAAAATAGTACTTTTTATTTTCCCCCTAGTTTTAATCTGATTTTTTCCCTGGAAAAAAAGGTTAATTATGTATGTGAAATAACATTTTATGCTGTCTGAAATTTTTATGTATTCTTGTTAAGTTATTATTAATTAATTGAAAAAAAGAGTTTTCTTTTCTTTAATAATGTTAAAATGAAGCAAATGTTTTACAAAATTTTTGTCTGATTTTTCATTATATATACATATATACATATGTATGAAAAAGAATTATTGTTTATTTTGTTACTACAGTTAAAATTGCTATTTTAAATTGTGTAGCTACATATGTCTGCTAGAATTCCATTTACAGGTTAATTAAAAAAAAATGAAGCTATCAGTGGGGTATTAAGATATAAAGTTAATGTAACATCACTGGTTTTAACATTTGCTCGATCTCACCTGACTTATAAAAATCATACAAAAGTATTCTTTGATTTTACAATTCTGGTGTGACTTTTAAATACCCGAAAAGATTCTTTCAGGTCCATAGTACTTAAGTAGTATATTGTTCGAAACTTTGATTTTTCATATTAGAAAATTTTACACCAGAGGTTTAAAAATGTTGACATGCACAGTTAAGAAGGTTATGTCTGTACCATAGAGGGGTATACTCAGATAACCGGCATTTGATGAGGTTTTCGGTGATAGGCGTCAAACTGTGGGAAGAGTGTTTAAGTTGCTAGCTCAGATGTTAACTAAGATAGGGAAAAGGAAAGGGATATTTTCTTTCTATATGTAGATACTTAGCGTTGGGTGTCGTGACTTTTCAGATAAATCATTGTGCTGATGCTCATGACTTTGTCAGTAGACGTTTTGAATTTGCTGTTTAATTATTTTCTAAATAAATTAATTACATCTGTAATTAGAATAAGATAATTTTATTTTTATACATGAAAATTTAAATTTGCTCCTTTTCCATACTTATGGCTCACATTATCCCATGTGTATTTACATATAATTAATTTCTAAATAAATAAAATAAAAAAATTAATTAAAAATTTTAAATTATAGACTTAAATAAATTAATTACACTTCTAATCAGAATAAAGTGATTTTACTTTTATAGAATAAAACATGCTATTTTTTTTGCAAAAAACAAATAAAACTTAATTAAATTTGTATCTTCAAATCTTTGAATAAGATTTATCCTTATAGATTTTTCTGACATGTTGCTCATGTTTATGTTTAATAGTAATGAATTTAATGTAAACTCGAACTTCAGATAAGTAAAACATGGAAATCTTCGCATCGCTGTATTTGTCACAAATGCATAACTGAAATACATTTGCCGACCACATAAAATTGCTTTGGGAGCCACCAGTTTGAAACCTCTGTTAAAAACAACATTCAAATTGCACAAAAATAACATTTTATGATTTAACTTTGATGGAATAAATACAGAGAGATTCAGTTAACCTTATCCTATTCTATTTGATTGGTCTCTTTTCGAAATTTAAGTAATTGCATAACGTTGTGAAAAGCCATAGAAGTGCTTGTTACAAATCTTGTTTCCCGGCAGTTATGCAATTCAGGATTACACTTTTTTGTTTGCCATGAAAACTATTTTCGCACTTAAACAAAAAAGAAAGAATAAAAATAACCCTCTTAACCTTATTAAGAGAAATTATGTGCATAAAAGATCCAGAATGTCCAATATAAACCAACTTGGATGATGATTGAATAGCTTGGAATAAATTTCGAGGATGTAATTATTGTTGTGGAAATACATGCATATTTTGTTTTTTAAAACTTTCATCTTTAACTATGTGATATATATTGCATTTTCATGATCATTACTGCATTTATATAAAGAATATGTTTTCAAACACACATAACCATTATTACGGATAATTATTCAAATTAATGGTAAGAATTAAAAAAGAGAATTATGAAAGTTAATAATGTTGGAGTTACATATCATAATCTAAAATACTAAGATGAAAAAAAGTACGTAGATTTATTTAATCACAACAATAACTAATCGTTTACAATTTGTCCTATGTGTATGGTTTACCTTCTCAACGCAAATGCTACACTTTGCCTTATGCGATTTTCGCCCAACAGAGCTTTTCGCCCGATATTTGGAGAAGGAGAGAACTTTTGGAAAGTGCCTTTTGATGCAAGTTCTCTCTTGGCATAAAAAAATTCGTCCTAAGGATATGGCGATTTTTTGCAATTCAAGATGATGGAAGTGCAACTTATCTGAGATTTCCCCCATAAGAGAAAAATAAAATTTTGTATTCATGTTTTCAAACAGTCATTAAAGAAAGCCATTCTTCTTGGTATCAAATGCCACAGTTTTCAGGCCAATGATTTATTAATCAATATCAGTATTTCTTTTCATCATGATTTTGGTGATACATATGTACAGCATGATTGCATTATGGTAACCATAAAAATACAGGAAAAAACTGCATATCAATATCTAATGGAGCTCTTCAAATTTGTACACTGCTGACCACCCAAACTGCAACACCAAGAAAGACAAGAGATATCACAACAAAATTTATTTAGATAACATGTTGACCAAGTATCAAATGATTAAATTTATAGACTTCTGTGAAGTGTGGTTCCTTCCAGAATCAGTAGCCAGAGTAGCCGCCATTGTTGCAGATCACCACTGCCACAAGCCTCGGCATTGATTCAAAGAGACTTTGGATGTGTTCTTGGGATAGAGCAGACCAAGCAGCTTCCACACGTTGCCAAAGTTGATCTGGTGTGACAGCTTGGGATGTAATCTGGGTCAATCATTCAGCAACCATGGACCACATGTTTTCTATCGGCGAAAGATCCAGAGAGCGAGCCGGCCAGGGAAGCAATTAATCTAGTGATTGACGAAGAACCCTTGGGCAATGCATGCCACGTATGGTCACGGATTATCCTGTTTTAATATGGCTGTGGGCAAGCCCTGAAGGTAAGGAAGGACAACTGGCTCCAACACCTAGGAAATGTAGCGCCAGCTGTTTAAAGTACCGCAATGCGTACTAGAGGAGTGCGAGAGTGATATCCAATACCGCCCCATACCATAATACCGGTGCAGGTGGCGGTGCATGACGCAGCTGTTCAGCATCCTCTCTCCACGGTGTCTCCAGACTCGAATCCAACCATCGTGGTGTTGCAGACAGAAGTGTGACTCGTCAGTAAAGACAATTTCATTCCAGTCTGCCGTCCACATTCTTCTTTCATCGCACCATTGGCTGCGGAGACGTCTGTGGTTCTGCATCAAGGGTAGACGAAGCAATGGATGTCCTGCAGATAGATCACTCTGCTGTAAAAGGCGTCGAATGGTACGCGCAGACACTAGATGATATGTTACAGACTGAATGTGCTGTGCTATGGTTCATGTTGTGACTGAGCGATCCGTCACTGCCATGCTTACAATGTTCCTGTCATCACGTGAAGTGGTGCACTTAGGTGGATGCGATCAAACACGTCGGTCCGTCTTACTCTCCTGCATCCAGCGGTCACATATCCGCATTACAGTTGTCTGGTTTCGTCCAACATGACTACCGATTTCCCTGAAAGATAATCCACTCTCGGTAGGCCACTATCCTTCCTCTGTTGAACTTGGATACTTGATCAAATGATGATCGCTGTTTTCTATGAGGCATAATTGATTTTTTTTTTTTGAAAAACCACAAGAAAAACACAATTCCCGAACTTGAAATCGTCGAAAACTCCAAGCCTTAAATAGCGTTTGAAGTGGTGCCACAGGCATGCGTGATGTGCGTCTGCTCTGAAATTCTAATCATTTGCATATCTCACCTCCGCTAATGCATGTTGTAAATTTCATGTTATTTGCATGCTTCCTTCAGGGTGTTGCATTTATGGTGGCCAGCGGTGTATATATTTCACAGAGGCTTAATGTATACATCCATTCTAATGTGGCAGACTTCTGTCTTAGCCAGCTTGTTTGTCTGCATTGCAAAAGTAAAGAATTTCCTTGAATATGGAGAAGTTTGGGGACTAATCAAAATTCACACCAGGAAACAAATCTAAATATTGGTAGGATAGGCCAAAGTAAAACCGTTTTCTTTATGTTTTGTTTCTATGCTCCAGATCGCAGTTTGATCTCCAAAATCACTCACCATCTTCAAATACACTGAGGCAATGGTGGTATAATTATGACCTTTATTAAACGATAGCACCATAAGACACTAGCAACAATACAAACTAATGCTGAGTCCCCCATATTGATGACCATAGTGTGACAAGGATATGACTCTCTGCATACCCAGAAAAGATAAAAAAACAACATTACACATATCATGACATTCTCCTGCCTGCACCACAATATAACAAAGGGCTCAACTAGGCACAAATGTGTAGTGGAACTACAGTACATCAATGCAGCACTTAACTATATTAACCCCTTAACTATCACGGGCTGCTATATACGCCTTGCTCATCCGATGCATTAACTGCCCAGGGCGTATATATATATGCCTTTCTGAAATACTATCATTTCCTTTGCACTGCTACCAGTAAAATTATTCACAAAGTTTTGGAATGCAACACCACAATGACCTTGACAGAGTATGTGAAAGAGGATGCTTTTTCAGAGAAGAGGGGAGGAGGAATTGTAGAGGGGCATGTTTCTGAAATGGTGAAAGTAATGACTGTGCAGTTATTTCTTGCGTTTTGGTTTGAGTAAAATGTATTTTTTTTTAGTCTGTGTCTTCTGTTTTCATTTACTGTTTCTAGTAGGTGCCAGGAATAAAGAAAGATAAAACGAATGTTTCAAATCCACTTATCTTTTTTGAATTAGTTTTTTGATGAACTGCTCGTGCTTCGTATTGTTACTGAAACTAACCGCTTTGCAGACCAGTATATGAACCAACATTCTGCAAAAGAAAAATCAAGAACAAAATCGTGGCATCCAACTAACTCAAAAGAAGTATATGTTTTTTTAGGTACTAATTTTACAAGGTATAACACTGAAACCTGATATTACACTTCACTGGTCTAAAAATAAATTGATTGAAACTTCATTTTTGGGGATCTTTTTTTATTATACAAGCATCATTTTTATTATACCTATATCTTTTTTATTATGCTTTTACTCTGAACATTAAATTTTGTATTTTAATTTTTTCTTTTATTCTTTGTTTTGTGGAAGTAAACAGTTTTTAGACAGCAAAACTTGCACTTGCTTTCTCCCTAATACATTGCATAACTATGCGCACCTGTGTAAAAAATGGTGGCACTGGGGAATGAATCTTGTACATGTTCCATGGCAGTTAAGGGGTTAATTCACAAGACTCACAGGCTCAATTGTAATGGTCAGTTGCATCTTTTAGTATCACAATCCGAATGCTGTGAAGGGACTGGGGAGTGGGTTAGTGACCAGTCAGCACTCACACCAGGAAACCTAGCCAAGTATTAGTTGCGCAAGCTGATGCACTCATTTGCCTGACTTGTATAACGTATAGCTTCTGCAGTTAAGATCTTAGTGGCAACAATGGCACAATTATGACACCTTCACTAAGACATAGCACCAAAAAACAAGCCAACACCAGTTCTCTTCTGCACAGACTTTTCGTACAGTATATGAATTATCTTCTTTGTTGGTACTTCTGTTCAAAGTTTGTGCAAAACTAGTGTACTATCACAACTAAATCCTTTTTAGTGAATTCTAAGATGCAGTAAGCTTTGTATTCACCAGTGAGTGACATATGTAATCATATCTATAACAGGTGCAAAGTTACAAATTAAGAGAAACACAGTGCTACTACAAGCAAGAAAAACTAAGAATTAATTTATTTTATAGTAATTCGAGCCACAAAGCAGAAGATAATTAGAACTACTAGAATAATAATAAAGCACAGTACACCATTACATCTTTAGAATTTATATTATCGTTACTGATTTTGAAAAGACAGTCTTTTTCTTTCACTTTTTTGCTGTATTTATTAAACTTATTTTATTATAAACTTCTAAAATCCCAGGGAAAATTATCGCATATTTCTAATACCTATGTAATTTTTATTAAATTTTATATTTTGGTATCAATAAAATTTTCAAAATTATATTTGGAAATTTTGGAATTATTTGGAAATTAAAGTGCTTTATTTTATACAGTGTATACTTTATAAGAGCTTTATTTTACACAGTGTCCTCATGATTCAACTTGCCCAAGGCTTACTGAATCTTCGTACAAACCTTGTGGCTTTACTGTTCCATATCAACCTCTATTTCCAATTGGAGTAAGTTACATTTTTTACATCTGTTTCATATTTTTAGAAAATTATTAATACAGTTCACTAAGATTTATATAAATATAATAGGATTAAATCACAGTAAATAAATGTTTTTCTACTTAAGGCTAAGCCTCCTTCACAAAATGATTGGATTTCTTATGTTATTTTAAGAAAAGGGCATAGACGAGAAAGTAAGACATTCTTATTTCTTTCTCTTATACATGAATTCTTAGGTATGTATTTGAGACTTTTTTCCTGCCTAATTTTTTATCAAAGATGCACTCATTTATGCAGGGTGCCCCATCAAGATGTGTCAAATTCTGAAAAGCCAGATTTCTTGCTTGAAATACATAAAAATACCCAAAGATCTATACACACAGTTTTCGAGATTAATAGAAAGAAAAGTATGACATTGTGTCCAGTGTGAGAGAAAAAAAAAACTTTAATGGAAACATGAACATCAGTACTTGCTTATGTTTACACAGAAAGATATTCAAAATGTCCACCACACATATGGAGGCATACATGCAAGCATTGTGAAATGTGCACATGTTGAAGCAATGTGGTGCTCCTAAGTATATGCAGCATGAAAGTGAGCAACTAAATCAATTTCTGTAGTAAATAGGTCTCAACAGACCAATTCCTTCAGATGGCCATATCAGAAGAAATTCAGAGCTGTCAGATCTGGCAGACGAGGTGGCCATAAAACTGAGCACTCATGTCTAGTCCAGCCTATCACATACAGGAGTGCTGAAATGTACCAGAGCTCCATCATGCTGGAGCCACAGGCCATGTATTGCTGCTAAGAGTATATGTAGGAAATTGGTTAATGCATCATAGAAAAATACCAAGTAGATGTCCCATGAGTCATTCAGGCAGCAGATATGGTCCAGTCATGTGATTGCCTAGTGTGTTGGCCCCACGTTTACAGACCAGTCACTGCAGGCGAACTGCATGAGGTTTGAACTTTGACCTTTTATGACTGTTGAAGACCCCATCACATGTGAAGCATGCTTTATCTGTCCACAAGGCATGTACAATGAAAGCATTATTGATTTCATGTTGTTGCAATAGCCATCTTTATGTATGGATTCCTTAAGTCAACATGTAGCTGAAAGTCATCTGAACGTAGACCTTGCATAGCTGTGTAGAGAAATGGATATAGCTCATATGACCATAAAAGCCTGTGCACAATATTGCTACTTGCAACCCGCTTTCTAGCTAGCAGATTAAGTGCTCAACTCAGAAATTTGTTCTACCTGTCAAAGTATTGCATCATCCTTTGCTGGCATAAGCTTGCTGTGCATTCTTCCAGCAACATCGTAGAGACTGTGTGTCCAGTAGACACTTCGTCCAACCTGCAGATGATTTAGGATGCATCAGGATAGGTTGATAGCAACGGGCATACTCCCTAGTAGTTTATAAGGTATTACCATTACAATGACTGAAGATAAGGTATATGTTGCAGTATTCATGAACGGAATAAATTATCACCATTCAAAGCTTACTGATAGGTACTAGATGTAGCCTTTTAAATACAATTTAAACAATGCTTTGACATCATTCCCTAGTACATGCATACATGCCCCTGTATGAGCGGTGAACATTTTGAATAGCTTCTTATGTAAACATATACAAATATAGATATTCATATTTCCAATAAAAAAATTGTTTTCCTTGCACTTTTCTCAAAAGCTATGAGTCAGCAGTTCCTTAGGCATTTTTATGTATTTTAAGGGAGGAATCTAGCTGGGCAGAGTGGTGTTGATGGGACAGTCTGTAGATCTTCATTTATGTACTTTATATCTTGAATTATCATTTATTTTTTCAGATTTAACTTCATATTATCAAAAAATGTGTTCTATTTATTTTATTATTTTATGCTTATTACAGTTTTTGAGCTTAAAGCTTTTGGAACAACCTCATGGATAATCGTTAGTAAGATTGAAAGAACATAAAGCTTTCAACATCTGTGGGGGCAAAATGACTTTATGCTCAGCTTTCACACCCAGGATAAGGATGAGGCTTATCCTGGGTGTGAAAGGCAAGTGCTTCACTTGCCTTAAGTGAACAACTAAGAAGGGTGCCAAATTAGCTTTGAAAAGTAAAACTTCGTTAAAAATGTTTTTTAGAAAGAATTACATTTGTTTGAAAAATCAAACTAAATATTTTTCAATTTTCACTTTCTAACAAATTTCAAATTTAGGCTTCTAGATACCCATATTCGCAGCAGGATTACATCATTCAAAATTGGATGGCTCTAGGTACTGTCATTTTATCACAATGCGAGAAACATACATACATTTATGGAAAAAAAAAAAACAGCATGTAATTTAGCTTTTAACCAGTTCACCGTTCTGAAAATCGCAAACATTTTGTGCCATTTCTCTCCTCACAAAGTTGAAATTTTTGTGTTTAAAACTGGCCTCAGAATATTTCTTTCCTCTTTTCACCAGCTGTGAAAACCTATTTAGAAGTTCTATTCAAATCAGTTTGAACCGCGTTCCTGTCACACTGAAGGACGCTGAATAACGACCCCCTAATGAGGACCATTAAACAGAAAGCCTAGTGTATTCCTTAGATCAGATATTTTCCCCTTTGCCTCACTTCCTACAGCCAAACCCAAATCTATTGCAATCTGTTACAATGTACTGATTTTACAATTGTCATCTTTATTTAAAGCGAAAATTAAGTGTATTAGCTAGTAGTGCCTATTTGAAATATGCTTGAATTGTGTTTTATTATTTTCTTGATGCAATGTAGCAAAAATTGTGATCCGTATATTTTTATATATTTAATTAAAAGATTTATTTCCTTTATGTGAAAAAAAATCTTTCTTTAGCTTAGATATTTAAGGTTCTTTTTAAAAATTGCAATTTTTTAATTTAGAGGGTTTTTGTTTTCAGTTTATTGTACTTTTTCTACAGCAAAGAAAGTTTTGATTATGTGAAGCGCCTGTTTCAAAGAGTAAGAAAGTAGCAACTGTTTTTAGCGGTTCTTGTTGAATAGATTGCTAGAGGAGTGACCATTCTTTTAATTAATGGACTAAAAATTCAACAATGTTAAGGAGCACATTTTTTATCATTTTTAATTTTTAAAATTATAATCGTTGCAACTATCTTTATAATTCCATTAATACTCCCTTTTCCTTATTATATCCAAATATATATATATTCAAGAATAGATAGAATATATATATATATTCAAGAATAGATGGAATATATATATTCAAGAATACATAGAATATATGTATTCAAGAATAGATGGAATATATATAGTCAAGAATTATTATTAATTTGATAAGACTGCCGTCATAAAAACTTTTCAGTCTCCTTAAAGTTTGATTAGGTGAACTGAAATACTTATCTAAACTTATTTCTTAAGGTTTTGATATAGGTAGGTCAAAAATATGAAACACTCACATTATACCTTGTATATTTTAAATGATATAATTATGTGTAAAATCGAGTTTTTCACTTTGTTTTGTTTCTGTTAGCATAAGCCTTAAGTAAACACCGAGAAAACGTATAACAAATTACAAATTATAAAATACCAGAATTTTATTCTTATTTACGTATTTCTCTACGACTTTACAATGAAAGCATACCTAGTTCTACTTAAATTAAAATTGTATTTGCAAAATAATCTTTTATGAGGTAGAGATATATTATGAGGTTTGTTTATGAAATGTGATTGCTAATTGTTTTGAAGATTTCTGCTATGTAGATAAAAATTTTATAAAATTTTGTATCAGTAATTTTTGCAAATGAAGGCATACTCGGAAAACCTTATTCCATATATCTCCTGCATGTAATTATTCCAGTCTACAACAATCTTACCAGCATTTCTAACTCTTCTAAGCAAAATTTAACATTCCTTAATTCTTCACTTTAGCAGTATACAAATCTTTCTCCTGTAGGAAATGGCAAACGATTATTATCACCAAAAAAGTATATATTATCGAAAATGTTTTGTGTAAAATATAGTTACACATTTAGGAAAGAACTAAAGGAAACAATATAGGAATCCAAATTTCATACATTACTGTTGTTTCTTTTAAAATTCCCGAACTTTTAATGCTATAGCTTTCTCAATTAATAAGATTTAAAAAAATAGAAAGGTATCGATTAAAAAGTAAAATAAGCATTAATAGTACAAGTTTTGAAAAATGAGATGTAACTTCGAAAAATTCAGTTGAACAATGTCATCCACAATCGGCGCAACATAGTCATAATGAAATTTAAGGCAAGTAATATTTCCATCTGTGTAGGTAAAGTGATAAAGCAAAACGCATATATTAGGTATAACATTTCAATGTTATTTAAAGTTCAGAGAATAATATACAGATCATATCCTCGGGGAATCGTTAGGAATCGAAAAAAGCATTTAAAACTTTTAAATCCCTTTGTTTGTTAATAGAAGGGACAAAGCTGTTGTGGATCTCATAAGACGTGTTGAGGGGGTATCCATTCGAAGAAAGTGATCCCCCATCCTTTACTTTACTGAAACAGCTCCACTGCGATCCTACTGCAGCACCGCTGAGAAGATAAGTGTGACTAAATAACCCTTCATCTAATCACCCTTTTTCATTTTCGACTCTTTCTAGGGGGCTGGAAAAAGACGCTGTGACGTATGTGTCTCAGGGGTTATGGTCTAGCCCAAATTTCAGCCCGACGAGAGTCTACCGTTACTAACGGATGACGATGAATTTTTTCTGAACGTATCTCTCTCGGGGCAAACGGTGAACTGGTTAAATAGCCAAATGATATAAATACTGCACAAATTTCATGAAAGTAATTAATTTTTAAAAGTACTATTTCTGGATGTTAAAAAAGAGCTACAAGTTTAGATCCTTCAAAGAAAATTCATGAAAAAAACTTAGTTCAGTCATGTAGAAGTTGAAAGTTTAATTAAGAATATTTTAATATTGTTAGTTTTTGCTGCTAATGGTAAAAAGAAGCTTAGACATAGTTAAAAAATCATGTAAGATTAAAAAAAAATCTTTTGACCATAGTTATTCTTTTTATAAAACATAATTAAGTAATCAGATAAATAAAAAAATATCCTGATGATTTTGCTTCACTAAAACCAAAAATAAATAAATAAATAAATTTTATAAAAATACTTGAGCATTAGCACAATACTTTTTATACTAATTGAATTTTATTTCTCTTTATCAAAAATGTATTTTTTAACTTTCTCACTTAGAAGCTGTAAATAATTACTCATGTTATTTTTCTGAATGTATAAAACTATGATTAATATTATTGCTCCTTCCATATTCAAATGATTGTCGAATGTATAAATTTGCATGAGATTATGGTGATAAAAGCAGGAAGCATGGTTTTGAATATGTTACTTTCTACTCCTGTAAAACAGAACTTTAATACAGTATTTCAATTTATATTAATTTTTTATAGAGTTATGCAGAAACGTAATACTAGGTTTGAAGAGAGAACTGCGATTCTGTAGTAGTTATTGAGAAACTTGAAAAATGGAAGACCTAAGCATGGTAGTATAGCAGCTATTGGTGAAAAACATGATAACAACCCAAAACGCATTGTGTTGATGATGATGCCATAGTAGCCGTTGAGAGATCTAAAGACAGGTGGGACATCCATTTGTGTTGTCAGTTTGCCAACAGCCCTGACTTTTAACATTTTAGATTTAGAATTCTTTGATGCAATACAAGCAGTACAACATCAAGTTGCACCTATCAACATAGGCCAGCTTATTTAATTTATTTATGCATCATTTAATATGTTCGATATTGAAACATTAAATGATGCTTTTTTGACTTTGCTGCGAGTCATGGAATACACTATGCAAGTTGATGAAGGAAATAATTATAAGCTTTTCCACACAAAAAAGGCAGTGTTTCAGTCCCAAAATGTCTTCTGAAATTCATTACTTGTACATGAGAATTTATTAATGTGGCCCATGAAGCAATAAATAATTTAAAAAATTAAATTATATATAACATACAAAAAATAAAAGTTAAATAAATATTTATTATACCTGTATAAATGTGTCATATCTAATAATTTATGCCTTGAAATTAGTGACAGAGCAGAAAAAAAAACATTATTTTTAAAAGGAAACGATCATTTGATACAGTTTATACCAATATGGCAATCATTTTAATGTAGAGGTAGTTTAAGAATTAAAGTATTATGATTTAAAGAAATTACTTTTGATAAATACAAAAATATGCAGGTACTGTTAATTCGATTGTATATAGGGGTACACATTTATTTCTTTTCCTGAGGTGTAGAAGTAAGCAGTATCTAGGCATGGCTATGCCAGCTCCAAAACAGTTTTGATTGAGGATACCTCAGAAAATGGGTCTGGAGGTTTTTCTTCCAGTTGTTGTTACTATTTTGCTCTGTTTCAATTTTTTTTTTTGGTTGCTCGGGGCCCGGACTTGGTCTTTTGGTGTTTTTTTTTATTTGCTAGTTTAAATTTTCTCTTGGATTTAGTGTTAGTTTTGCTGGGATACAGCCGGGTTGCTGGGTGACCGTTTGTTGTGAAACGGGCCGGTCCTGCTAAGTCATTATGGCCAGCGTATGCTGGCTAGGTGGACTGGGGCTGCGCCCCTTTTCAACCAACCAACCAACCCCAGAAAATGGAATCAATGGGTCTTTTTACCCCTCTTATTTGAGCAGCAATTTCTCAAAAGGGCTTAAGGTTGAATAGATTTTAAATGTCAGGCCTCCCATTATACACTTACAAAGATTCATACTTTTTTGAAGATTCGAATCTTAGCCCAGCAGTTTGGTAGCCAGCTTTGTTAACTACATAGGAAAAAGTGGCCTTATTTTATAAGTATTCATAGTGATGACTGGCTGTTAACCTGCTAATTGCCATGATTCTTCATTTGATGATTTTTCTGGGATAAGGAAGAGGAAAGGAAAGTAAATAAAAAGGAGAACTTATTAGTCATGTATATAGAATAAATGTTATACCATTTAATTGTTCATTTGCTGTTATCAAATGACGCAGATTCATTTATCATTATCTTAATGCAGAGCTCATCATGTGCACTATCAAATGAATATGAAAAACTTTTTAAAGGTACTGCTGGAAACCAGAAATTTTGGTATTTTCAGTTTATTTGCAACCCCATGGATAAGCTGTGAAAAAGTATTTATATGAGGCAAAGCTATATGTCACCGAAATAGCTATGTGGCAACCCACTATGTTGTCAAAAAGTATTTGTGTGGCGATCCAGTCATATGCATAGCACATGTCTGTTTTAGTCTGTATGATGTGAAGTTTGTGCATATCTCTGATATGTTTTTATGTGAAAACAGATTGCTGAGTACATTAGAAGAATAATAATGCAAAAAAGAAACCCAGGTATATGCTAACATGTCTGTTTTTGGCTGGTGCATGCTTATGCAATTTCCTGATTTTTTTTTAAGGGAAAACAGATTGTGGTGTACATGGGAAGAACAATAGCACAAAAACAAGGATTTCTTGAAAAAAGTGAGTGTTTTGTTGTAAATATTTCTTGTTTTTCTATCTTTATTGATTGTTCATGTATGGAATTCTTAATGTGCTGCCATTTTGAAAACTGGCTGTTGCTGTTTGCACATTAGCTTGATGAAAAATTAGCCTCCATTGAATTTGTGACTTTTTGGTGGGGATGCGATAACCAGAAAGTGCTGAAATTTCTTCCACTGTCCTTGAATGACTTCTAGATGCACACATTGAAAGATAGAAGAATTAAGATCATCCTGCCCAGTCTAAGCGGCAGGTCCATTTCCTCTTCTTCCATTTTTATTTGTATTGCCTCTTTTATAAGGCCCACATAAGAATCCAAGACAAGGTATCTCAGAAGCCCCAACAAAACACTAGGATGGCATTGCCATCCATATGAATCCTTTCATCACCATTACCATCAGCAAACTATTTATTCTCATTTGCACACACATTGATGCTTTCTAAAAATATTTCAGGCTCAGACAGTGTATTGGATTTGAACACAATGAACAGAGGAAATGTAAGCCTATCAGCTGGTCATAACAACCATGCACTGTTTTTTTGTTTTCTACTGACAAGATTTGTACTTTTCTTCAATTGTGTAGTTTATTGGCATGTCAGAATATAATGGAGTTGATCAGCATTTCGTAACTGGCTGACAAGATAATTTTTTGCAAAACTTGACTTTATCATAAAGCACAGAAATTCAGTCAATTTCTCTTCATGATTTTCTTGTAACTTCTATGCAATTCACTCATTGCTATGAAGCAAAAGTCCCAGCTTTTCATGAATAGTTGAATCACATGTTAACCTGCCTTGAAATAGTCGATTTTGCACTTTTGAACCATTTGGGATACTTTATTTGAATTATTTTGGCATTCACTGATTGATATTTCTTACTCTGCTCTTTCACAAAATCATTTGAAATAACTTTGCCTATGTGGTAGTAACTGCATTTTCTGCCATCAAATATTTGATTTCTGTGATTTAGGGTAGTTTATACCTATGGCTATATCACTGATCTGAAAGTAAAATTTACTGCTCTGAGCTGAAGTGCTCTTACATAAGCTAAAAAAAAATAAAAACTTTTTTGTCACTTATTTTATTTGATTTACTTTTATTGGTTTCTTCAGGAGGTTTTAACGTTAAAAAAATCTTTTTTCATTATTTCTTAAGCATTTTGATGAATAAAAGCTTTAACTTCCCTGTTTGAATTTTCTCAGTTTAAAAGCCTAAGAAAATTACAAAATGAAATTAACCAAAAGGCATAAGAATATAGTAATATTATTTTAACCAGAATCACATTATAAATAGATCAATAACTTGAATCTTGCATTAAAAGTGAATTTAAGTCCATTTATGTTCATTTGAAATGGAGTCACCACACAGTGCAAAAAATCCATCCAGTTTGTGTGTGAGGAACCTTACAGTTTTTCAAATTTCAATGTTGGCAGCTATGGCATATAAGTATTTTAAGTAGGGATGTTTAAAAAAGAATCATCTGATTTAAAAAAATCATATATTAACAGCGTTTAATCAGTTTTGATCAAATAATGTAAAGTTAGAAAGAGGGACATCTCGAATTTCATGCTGTTGGCGATAGGCTTATGTAATTTTCATGCTAATACTCTCCTTTCACCTGCCACTTCAGTGTTTGTCTAACACAACTGTGCTAGAGACATCGTTTTGTGTTCTACGCTTCGTTAAGAGCAAGTCCATAACAACTGTTCAACATGATTTCATCGACAATGCCTTGTTGTCAACAGTCTACTGCTCAGAGAATTAGGCGATGGTATAAATAATTCCAAGACATAGGTTGTCTGCATAAAAGGAAATCACTTGGTTTTCCCACATTTCAGATGAAAATGTGGAGTGCATCTCACAAAATTTCATGCATAGTCCACAGAAATCCACTCACCATGCTGGTAGAGAGCTAGATATTCCTGCAACATCTGTCTGCCATGTTTTGCGGTGATGTTTGTTTTTCAAATCATGCAAGATTCAATTGCTGCAAGCTCTTCATACAGGTGATAAAGAATGACGTGTGGAGTTTTGTGAATTCATCCTTTAGAATGTGTTACAAGATGACAATTTGTTAATATATTTCATGTTTAGTTACAAGGCTACTTTTCATCTAAATTGCAAAGTCAGCTGCCACAGGTTAGAATATGGGATATGGAGGAGCCACACCAAATTGCACAGCATGAGAGAGACTTGCCAAAAATTAATGCTTTCCATGCTGTTTCTCAGAAAAAGGTGTATGGTCTCTGTTTTTCATAGAGGCTACTGTTACTGGAATCACATATCTCAATATGTTTGAAAACTGGCTTTTCTCACAGTTAGGGCCAATTCAGATGACTTCATTTTCCAGCAAGACATGGCACCACCACATTAGAGTTTGAACATTAAAGAATTTTTGAACAGTCGCATTCCTTAGTGATGAATCGGCCGCCTGGAACTTAGTGATTCAGTTAAACATCTTTGGCCTCCAAGACCACCAGACAATTGGGCTCTCAGTTTCTTCTGGTGGTGGTTTATAAAAGACTTGATTTATGTACTTCCACTTGGAGTTACATTACCTAAATTGCAAATATGCATAACAGTGGTCATTGAAGCAGATATGCTCACAAACATTTGGAACGAATTTGACTACATATGGACATATGCCTGTGTATCCAAAGTTGGGCATATTTCTGTGTTCAGTATTTTTTATAATATATGTATCAAATTAGATGATTCTTTATTAAATATCCTATATGATTAACCTAAGCAAAGGAGAGACATTTCAATGGTTTTATTTCAAGGTATGGATTGCAAATGTGGTGAAATATTAGTGAAGAAAAAGGATTTTAAAAAAAGCACTGAAATTATTTGCATCATTTAAAATAGTATAAATTGCACCAATGAATAAAAATTGCAAATGAAAAAGGCGCTGAAATTGTTTGCATCATTTAAAATATTACAGCACAAAGTCCGAGATCCGATCTCAGACTTTCCATTTTTCCGGGTATTAGATCATCAGTTCAAATCTAGTAAGATAGCATGGTAAAATCCTAGTATACGGTATAATCTTGGCGCGATTTTGATAATTGTCAACACCCAAAATGACACTTTTGCCGCCTTTACTGCTCATCGTGGTGTCGCCAAACCCTGTGTGTACCGTATACTGGGATTAAACCGATAACATGTAAGAAATATATAATTAAAAATACGAAATCGTGATTTATGAAATAATGAAGCGTTTATGATCTAAAGAGTATCAAAATTAACAAAACAAATCTTAATATTTATTTGTTTACTTTATTAAACATTTCTTTTGATGTAAGTTGTTATAAGTTGCTTCGTTTTTTGTGCTAATACTTTCCCTTTAATTCTATAGACACATATAATTTCTTGTTTAATACAGGGCTTAATTTCTAAAATTAGAAGTGCCGAAGCCCTAGGGAAGAGTGCGAGGAACGGAAGAAAAAAAAATAAACCCTGAAAGCTTTTAGATTTTATATTACGCTCAAAGGGGCATTTTTTTTTTTAACATTTTGTGGGTTACCTTTAATTATTAAATATCATGTTCTTCATTTTTAAACCATAAAATTCAGTTCAACAGCAATATCGCAAAAAAATTTTAAAATGAGCATATATTTAGAATTTCTAATATGCAATCTCATGCCCTGGAGATAATTTTTTTCACACAGTGTTGCCATTGCTCGCTTTGAAATTGTTGAGTTTGTTAATAAAAAGTTTGTTAGAGTTTTACAAAATGTGATGTAGATAATGAAACATACTCCAAATTTGGGCTTCCAGATGCTATAACCGGGTAGAAACACGTGTTATTCAAAATTTGATGGCTGCAGGTACCGTTATTTTATCACAATGCGAGAAACATACATACGAGGGGTGTTTTTTAAGTAAGGATCATTTGAAAATAAAGATCAAACGAAAGAAAATTTTCAAAAATCTATTTATTTTCATATTCTACGTACGTGTATTTTTCAAAAAAGTTGCCAAGTTTTTTTAAATACTTATCTTATTAATTTTGAAGTCAAACAACAAAAATCCACGTTATATTTGCGAATTTTCACAGAACTAGACTGAACCATCATCCTCTGCTGCCAAACCACAGATGAACGAAATAAAGTATAGTGATTATATAAGATAAGAATGCCTGTACGGAAGTTAAGCTACTGGCGCCATCTATTAATGAAACTAGAACTAAAACGTAATTTTCTTAAGATGGATTGGAATTCTCCTATCAATAAAATTCTGAGTTCCATACTCAAGGACCCCATTCCGGATATAAATTCTTGAGGTATTTACAGGATTCCTCGCCAGTGTGGTTTAATTTACATTGCTTAACCTAAGAGAGACTTAAAATTTACCGTTAAGGAATGTGAGGCATATGTTAAAAAAAAGAAAACACAGAAGTCCTCTGTTACCCAGCATTGTTGGTTCGAAAATAACATTTTCAATTTTTCTGAAGCCAAAATTATTCAAAAAACATCTTCCATTTGTGAACTGGATTTTCTAGAAGCGTTTCACGTTCAAAAAAAAAAAAAAAATCCTTCCGTTGTAGTTAATTTCCTTAATTCCAATCCATCTTTACCTTCAGCCTTTAAGGAAATTATGTTTTAGTTCTAGTTTCATTAATAGATGGCACCAGTAGCTTAACTCCTGTCCAGCCATTCCTAACTTATCTTATCTAATCACTATATCTTATCTCGTTGATTTGCGCTTTAGGATGATGGTTTGGTAAAACCATCGAAACTAGTCCTGTGAAAATTTGCAAATATAAGGCTGAATTTTTTTGTTTGATTTCAAAATTAATGCTTGTTCGGCGTGTTATTCTATATCACTTATCATACAGTAGAACTAGATTTTGAATACCCTCTTCAGAGAAACTTGCCGCCTGCTCTGATAACCAAGAGGTTACGGCCGTTTTCACGTCTTCGTCATCGCTGTAGTGCTTGCCGCTCAAATGATGTTTTAGATAGCAGAAAGTATAAAAATCGCTCGGCGCAAGGTCTGGGCTGTAGGGGGTGTGGTTCAAAACTTCTTAACCAAAAGTAAAACTCGGGTCTGAGCTGCGGTGCGAGGCCTTAGATTGTCATAGTAACAAACAACAAAATAAGTAACAAAAATTAGTAGTAACTTAGTAACAAAATTCTTTCTGTCAGCATGCTGCATCTTTTGTTTTGAATCGCTCTGCATGGCTTTTGCAGGGTTTGGTCGTAGACTACCGCATTTATGGTAATTCCACATTCCATGAAGTTGTACAACAAAACACCATGCCTATACCAAAACATAAGTGCCATGATCTTGTGCTGAGTCTGTTTGGCCTTGACCCATAAAGGACAGTGTGTGTGTGCCCACTCTATGCTTTGTTGCTTCCATTTAAACGTGACATGTGAAACCCACGTTTTTGTCCCCCGTTACGATCTGATTCAACATGGAGTCACCTTCTTCGTTCTAGCGAGTCAAAAAATTCAGCGAACACTTAAATCTTTTGATCCAACGGGAGCACTGTTTCTTAAACCTTAACTTTTCAGAAACAATCTTGTACAGCTCTCACCTAGACACTTCAGGGAATTCGTTTGAAAGAGTGCTTACGGTTAAGCGTCTGTTCTCAAAATTTTCACGTCAACTGAAGCCACCATATCGTTTATGATCACTAATCGATGACCTTAGCAGGACTCATTATGGATATTGTCGCGGCCAATTTTGAAGTTTTCTGACCCAATTACGCACTTTGCCTTCACTCATGACAGTAGCTCCATGAACTTCACAATTCTGCAGCTGACAAGTTTCTTGCTGACAAAAAGAAGTATTACTAACTATACCTCGCACGGGGCAGGCGATTCGATAATCTTGAACATTTTAAAGACGCAGAACAGACCGCACAGGTTACCTACACAGCTGCAACCGAACACAGTTGTTTGCAAGGTATGCCACGACGGTAAGACACAATGGAAGCAGTTGTTCTGGTGCGTGCGCCACCTATTAGTGTACACAACTAAGCGGCCCTTACTTAAAAAACATGCTACATATATTTATGCAGATTCTTCATCATTTAATTTCTTTAAATGTAATATAAGGCTGTAATATTTGGTGGTAACAACTTAAAAAGTGAACCGACATTTACAGTAAACCAACGTAAAATGGCAAAACAAAATTAATAGCCCTTCTGGGCTAACACCCTTTGGGCTAATAAAAGAGCTAAAAATTAAAATAACTAAATTTAAATTAAAAGAAATGTAAAGAGGTAAAGGGAAATCTAATAAACTATTAAATTGAATTTTAAATATTTAACTAGAAAAGAAAAAAAGTATCTGACCTTGTCTTATTTGGGGAATTACAATTTCACTTAGAAGCTAAGAAGCAGCTCAACCGATTTCCATCTGAGTTTAAGCCCTGATTATACGTATAATGAATGTACTGTTCCAAAGGATGATAGGTACAAATTTTTTTTTTTTCTTTTTCTTTATTTTTCAGCACACCAAGAAAAAAAGATAAAATGATTAAAGCTTTATTAAGGATAATAGTGAGAATTCTAGAAACAGTCTGAGGATTTGGAAGGAAATTTTAACAGAAAAGTGTAGATTTGAAAATAACGAGGAAAGAGTTCAAGAGTTTCTGATCGCGATGCCCTGTAGATATTCTAGCCGGCATAAATTCTAGCCGTCAAGAAAAAATTTTCCCTGAATACGATTCGGTAACAACGTGAGAATAAGCATTAAGACTTCTGTGTTCAAGTGACAGCAGTGGTCCTCCCGTTTGCTTACATTATTCGGAAAATGTACAGGCGCTCTGCAGCAGGAAGTCACTACCGTGGAACGTACACGACCAGGGTATCACTTTTAGTACTTTAAGGAACACAAAATTTGCCGCTCTCATAAATTCATTGCGCATTCTGGGGAATAAACATTTAGCATATGATTTTGGGGGCTTTTCTTTCCTGAAAAGTCTCAAATCTGTGCAAGGCTGAGTCCATCGTTAGAATTAGTTTTTAAGGCCCTATTATGTAGGTCTCCGGTGCGCTGCTGCTGAAATTAAAAATTTATCTCAAAAACTGAGAAATACAGGAGCCGGCGCAATTTAAGCTGTGGTTCAGTTCCAAAGTTCCACTGTTCAAGTACTGTAATTGCTGTGCCTAGAATTCAGATTAAACAGCCAATCCAAATTTTTTCTTTTTCACTAACCTCTCTGTCACTTTGTTCGTTATCGGTAACGGAATTTGCTAGATCATAATTACGGATTTCGCCGACCGTTATTTGATTGATGATTGAGGCATTGTCATCGCAATGAAAAACTTCTGTTATATCATATTCATTTATTACCGTTTCTCCACATTTCTTTATAAAATTCATTAATTGGAAAATTTCACCTCTGGTTTTGCGATATCCGAAAACCTTCAAATTCGCGTCTCATCATCTTATCCATGAAATACGGTAGCTGGCCATAAATTGTACTAAACATTTTTAAAGCACCTGGAGACACTTCTCAAACGGTCTTCAGATGCTCCATATAGCAGTTTTGGCTCAAATGCGGTTTAGCCCACTGCTTGGCGATTTGTTTTGAATGGGCAATAAACGCGCCAACATGGCTAACTCGATATTTTGATTCACTGTCAACTTTGATTCACTTTTAAATTGTTGCCACCATATATTAAAACCCTGTATTATATTTAAAAAAATTAAATAATGAAGAGTCTGCATAAATGTATGTATATTTCTCGCGCTGTGATAAAGCAACGGTACTTAGAGCCATCAAATTTTGAATAACGTACGTTTCCACCCGTATATAGGCATTTAGAGGCTCCAATTTGGAATTTGTTTAACGAATTTTTGATTAAAAAACTCAACGATTTCAAAGCGAGCAGTGGCAGCACTATACGGGAAGGCAGGCGGGATTTTATCTCCAGCGCGGGAGACTGTGTATCGGAAATTGCAAAGATATGCTCATTTAAAAATTATTTTGCGATATTGTTCTTGATCTGAATCTTTTGGTTTAAGTGGAACATGATATTTAATAAATAAGGGTAACACAAAAAACGTAAAAAAAAAAAAAAACTCCCTTTTGGACGTAATGTAAAATCTGAAAGCTTTCAGACCTTTTTTTTTATCTCGTTATTATTATTTTAAATTTCTTGTTGACAACATTAATTATCGCAGCTTTAGATATCGAAAAACCATGGCTTTCACAGCATTTTTTAATAACTAGATACGAATAAATTTCTTCGGAAAGAGCACAAACGTAGCCTTCCATCCACTGCTTCTTTAAGAGTGCCATTTTGCATGAAAACAAAATTGTCAAGTAGCAAGACGATAATTTATACTTTCAAAAATATACCTGCAATTAAAAAACAATTTCAAGGAGACGATTTTTTTTAGTGAATATTTTTTACTTTGAGCAGTTAATTCAACTGCCGTTTGAATGTTGTTATGTGGTGGTTATCAATCGAATGGTTCTTTTCCTGTGTGTTTTTGTCATTTTTCTGCATGTATTTCGTTAAGTAACCAGTCGCTATGGGTTTATCTTGATGCTGAGAGAGTTGAGTGAATGTACACTGCGCAACAACAACAACAAAAAAATAGCTTTTAGATTTTACATTACGCCTCAAACAGGCGTTTTTTGGGTTACTTTTATTTATTAAATATCATGTTCTTCCCACTTAAATCTTAAAATTCAGTTCAACAGCAATATCACAAAATAATTTTGAAATGAGCATACCTTTAGAATTTCCGATACACAGTCTCGCACGCTGGGGATTGCCCCCCCTACAGTGTTGTCTGTTGCTCGCTTCGAAATTGTTGAGTTTGTTAATCAAAAATTCTTTAATGTCTGACAAACTATGAAATAGATAATAAAACAAACTCCAAGTTAGGGCTTCTAGATGCCCATATTCGGTGGAGGATTACGCTATTCAAAATTTGAGGACTCTAGGTACTGTTGTTTTATTATAATAAGAAAAACATATATACGTTTATGCAGATTCTTCATCATTTAATTTCTTTAAATATAATACAGGGCTCTAATATTTGGCGACAACAATTTTAGAAGTGAACCGACATTTATAGTGAACCAACGCAAAATGCCAAAATGAAATTAATAGTCCTTCAAAACAAATTGCCCCTTTGGAATAAAAAAAGGGGAGGACAGTTCTATATCTCCCGTTCTACCGGGCGAATTGACGAAATTCAAATTGCATTTTTCATGTCTGGAAAGCGCAACTTAGGCTACGTATTAGACTTATATATAGCATTATTCTAATATAGAAATTTTGACATAAAATCGGACTTTTTCTGAAATGACATACTAATTTTTTCCATATTTTGATTCTACGACTGGAATTATATGTCGATATAAAATTTTGTAAAATTTGGGGTGAAATTTAAGGAGAAATTCAAAAATTTATCTTGGCGCATTTTTTAACTTTATGCCAAGCGTAATTTACTCCGCGAGCTTCTTACTTTATAGCAACCCATTTTCCTTTCCTTTTTTTCATTGTACCCGATCGGCAAAATGGTCATCGTTCATACTATCAAATAATTTTATCAAAGTGCGTGAAACACATTTAGCGTTATTATCGCTTGTAACGGATATGCCAAATTTCAAAACACGCGAAAATGGGAATTCACGTATATCTTAGGAAATTTTGAATAAAAAACTAATTTTTTGCAGGTATGCTTAGAAATGCGTCTACTTTAAGATGATGGTAAGAATTTTATAGGTTATAATTCAAATTTTTTTTTCCAAAATTTATAAAAATTATTTAAAATACAAATTTTAAAAATCAGTCATAAAATATGGGTGAAATTTATTTGGAATGAACCTAAATTTCGAAATGTGAAAGGAAGAATCAAATAAGTTTAATAAAAAAGAGATATTAATGAATATATATAAAATTCAGTTAACATTAAGGAGCTACAATTTTTAGAGTTAATTTTTTAAAAACTGCTCGTACGATTTTGAGAAAACTTGGCAGTTTGGCATAATTTGAGTCGTAGAATCGAAATATAGAAAAAAATTTACATGCCATTTCAGAAAAAGTCCGATTTGTTGTCAGAATACTTGTATAAGAACAATGCTATATATAAGTCTAATACATATCCTAAGTCGCGTTTTCGAGACATGAAAACTGCAATTGAATTTCGTCAGTCGGCCGACTAGAACGGGAAATATAGAACTGTCTGCCCCCCATTTTTTTTGCAGTGTATATCTACATTTATTACTTGGAAGTGCAAGGGAAACGTGCCATGCTTGAATGGTGTATGAAAGTTGCTTTGATTGCTGCTTTTGTGTTTGTCCGAAATGTGGTGATAATACGCATTGATACGAGAGAAGGGAAGTACAGATGGGTTTGAATGTCGGTGTAGAAAGCAAGGAAAAGTGAATGCGCATGATGTTTGTAGGAGTATAAAGAAAGGTTCATGATTTAGTCATAGCCGTTTGAGTATATGTGATATTTTGAGAATTACGAGACGTTGATTTTTGAAAATGGGGAATGAATCTGTGATTCAAGAAGTGAAAGTACATGAGCATGGTGTTGTAGATTGGTTTATGTTTTGCAGAGAAGTGTGTATGACGACTGTGATAAATGATAGTGTTCCGATTGGTGATAAAGGAGTGATAGTTGTCTGTGTCTCTTTGGAAACATAAACTTTTAAAAGGGTGTTGAAGAATTACCTTCGAACCTAGTGAAACTAAACAGAGATCAGAAGAAGGTTGTGTTATAAGGTATTTCTCCCGCCTTCTTCGCATGCCTTCGTGGTGTAGCGGTCAGCACGTTCGGCGCGCGTTCGAGAGGTCCGTGGTTCGAGTCCCGGCGAGAGCATTGCTCATTTTTTGTCTCTTCTGCTTCGAAATAACCTAATGTCTCTACTGTATAAGACCTTTTATTCAATCATAAAATTAACAGATGACCCAACTTGGGTTACAAGAAGCCAGTATTTCTGGCCAGGACTTCGAAGCGGAACTGAACCAAAAACCTGGAAAAAGCCGTTATTTTGATCGGAATGAAAACCAAAACTGAGTATGTTCTTTTAAATTTTTTTATTTTTTGTACCCCAGTAAAAATATTTTAGAATGTGAAGAAATAAGAAGACAAATACAAGTAATGAGTTTTTTACATATTTTAAAAGAGCGAATAAGAGCATCTGTAATATATGCGACACAGTTATGATTGAAAATCATGCTTCCAATTTAGAGCGTCATCTAAAAAGACATCATTTTAATGAATATGAAAAAGAAAAATAATATGAACCTAAGAGATGAAACTGCACTGAATACTAACCGGTCTAGTGGACTACAACAAACTCTCGATAAATATGTCAAATCAGAATTTCTGAGAGGAAAACTAAACAAGGAAAATGTTATCAAAGCATGTATGCAACTTATCACTGTTAATGGCTGTTCATTCGAAATATTGGAATATTCAGGATTTAAAAAGATTTTAAACCCGATTGTTAATGCAATAGGTAATAACTGTACATTTAATTCAGCAAATATAAAACTATTATTAACGGAGACAACTGGTAAATTTGTTTTTGAAATAAGTAAGGAGCTTGAAAGAAAAGTAATTTATTTGAAAATTGACAAAGCAACCAAATTAAACAGCTCGATCTTGGGAATCAACTCTCAGTGGAGAATTGGCGGAAAAATAGTGTTAAATACTTTCGAAATGACAGAATTAAAAAATAAACGTACTGGTATTTACATTAAAAAAATGGTTGCAAAACTATTTGAAAAATACAGTAGTGATATTAAGCACATTTAAACAACCACTATTGACAATGGAGCTCATATGATTTCATTTGTCAACTTATTAGGATCCTATATTGACAAAGAATCTTCAGTTATTGATTTAGAAAATGGAAATTTTGAAACTAATAATCACTTTGTAGGCGGGATAGTTTTTGATCATAACTTCTGTCTTAACAAACTTATCGGAATAAGATGTGCTGCTCATGCGTTGAAACTGTCAAAGACTCTATAAAAAACGCTAATTTTAATGAGTTTTTTCTACTGAAGCTCGGGGATTAGTAAAAAAGTTGCTCATTCCATCTTTAATGCCAAAATTTAAAGACGCTAACATTCAGAAATCAATTTTGGATTGTCCTTGATGGAATAGTGCATTTAATATGTTAAAATCTTTATTGAAATGCAAATATTTTGGCTCATCTTTAGCGGAAAGCAATTTAGATTATTATTTTGCAGACAGTAAATGGGGGAAAGTGAAATTAATTGTCGAAACCTTACAACCCTTAACGCAAGCAACTTTGAAACTCCAATGTGAACAATTAACTTTAAGCGATTTTTTACGGAATTTTGACACGTTGCAAAGTTAAATTACGAAATTTTAAAAATTTGTGTGTAGATATTTTATTCAATCAGTTATCTAACAGGGAAGCATTGTTAATAGAATGAGATAGTTTAGTGGAAGCGGCGTACTTGATCTACGTTATCAAATTTTGCTTTTCACCTTAGAAAAAGTACAGGCTGTGCAACATTTAAAGAATATTTGGAAAAGTCCATTTCAGTCGTAAACGAGGAAAAAAAAAATCTACTGAAAACGATGAAGATGTAGATGATTTAGAGAGTTTTTCGAAAAGTAAAGAATTGGCTATAAAATCACATAGATCTCATATGTCCACCGAGATTGACATTGAATTTATTTTAAATAATTTTGATAATGTACGAAGACTCGATACAAAATATAGTGTTTTAGATTTTTGGGAAGAGAATAAAATTATTTATCCGCACTTGTATATGGTTGTAATGGTGGCTTTGGCAGCTTCGGCTACAGAAGTTAACGTTGAAAGGGCGTTTTCAGGTTTGAAATTTATTTTCCGAGACAACAGAAATACTCTCAATGAAATCATGCTGGAATATATATTAATAATTAGAGGCGATTTTCATGTGCTAAATAAATAAATAAACATATTTTTATATAATTATTGCAAAGCCTAATTGTTAGCGTGCATATTGTGAGCGGCAAGCACTAAGCGCCGACGATACACATAATGTGTCATGAAAGAAACTGGCATATGCAATTCAAGCAACAAAAACAATGGCAATGCTTGACGGTTTCTAATTGCCTCTTGTATTTTACAATTTATTTAATTGTATCAATTTACATAGTGCACAATTAAAAAAAATAAATTGTGATAGAAATGCATGTTTTGTTTATATAAAATTATGTTTTGTTACAAATAAAAATATACACGCAAACAATTATATATTTAAATCTGAACATAAACCGTTATTTTAGTCGGAACGAAAACCGTAAGTGAACCGACTTTTTTTTTACTGTGAATCGAAACGGAAAACCAACGGTTTGAAGCCCTGCTTCTGGCTTGACAGAAATACGTAATGAATAGTAATTATGAAGGTCTGTAGGATAGCCTAACGGCTCAAAGAATACTTTAATGCGCAGGAAGAGCTCTGGTCTAAAGTAACCCGGCTACTTACTAATTTTGGCAAGAACACATTAACGCAAGTCGCGAAATATAACAGCACAACGTGGCCTAGACCGTCACCGTCGAGATAGATAAACTACGTCACTGCTAGTGGACCGGTCTTCGTGCAGTTTAGCTTCCTTCCTAAACACCGTTTTTTTAAACCTATTCTATGAAACTTGTATCTCATACTATACATTCAGTCTAGAACAAAATTACTAAGAGGCTATATAATGTTTTACAAAACTTATACGACTATGAAATATTTTCATTTTTCTTTTGTTGTTATTTATTTTCAAGATTTGAGAAAGTTGTGGTGCTGCTAAAAGGAAATCATCGATGTCTGAAATATACTCATTAATTACATAAATATCTAGGTAATGAATTACTTCATCTTCCTTTTTGCATGAAGACACAGCATTCAACTCATCAATAGTAATTTGACAGAAGTTGCAGATCTCAATGAAAAAGTGTTTTGTAATCTGAATTTAGACTCGCATTCAAAGTATTTGCCTCACTGAGACATGATATTGCGATCCGGCTAAAAATCTATACTTTCTGAATCTTTCTTCTAAGGAATCAGTTTGTGTTTTACCATAGAGAAAATATTTCATTTTCAGTTCTTCGATACACTACTGCTTCATTTCCAACAAAGTACTAGTTGTGTGAGTAAGAGCATGATGAGTTTCATTCGTAAAATTCCCTGTAGTGCACCTCAAACTTTTCTAAACATCCAGCCAACTGAAAAATCTACATTGGAACTTCAAATTTTCATCGTCAAACAAATTACTTAATGGGTTCATATTTTCATTTCTCAGTCGTATTCCTTTATGAGGACTTTTCATAATATCCTCTGCATCCAGGAAAAACACAACGGGGAGGCATAATGATGATAATACGGAAATATGGAGAAACGAAAATCTATCACTAAGCAGTTAACTTGAAAAACCAATGAATAATGCAGAAATGTTGTAAAACTAACGAAATCTATGGATTTAACAAAAGTATGTGAAGTTTGTCTAACAGCGTTAAGAGATAGAAAGTTACTGATATGTGGGGTGGACAAGGAATGCGAAGAAAGTTTCGAGGAGTGTCATTGTGTAAGTTACTGATGAGGGTCCCTTAACTGTGACGTCACAAGCTAGTTTCGATTCAGAGCGCAGGCCTTATCTGTCTCGATGGTGACGCCTAGACTAGGCAGACACGTTCTGAAAACTAACTTCCGAAACTCTTGCTTAAATAGCACTTCATTGTACCTTAATCTGAATAAACTCTCGCTATCTCATTTACGTTCTGGAAAAGTGTGAGTGAAAAGAGAGTAAATAGGAAAGGCTTTTTAACTGTAAGGCTTTACTTGGTCTTGAATCAAACGACGTTTGCGTCGCGGTACAAACCACGTACATGGTGAATTTGATTCATACCTAGCAGTTATATGTGGCGAAAATGGCACAACTACTCATTGAGTAATGAACATTATTTTGCATTTTTAACAGCAATTACACAGTCCAGTCACATTAATGTGACCACCACGTACTTTCCATGTCAGAGTTAAATAACCAATCACAGAAGGCAGGTGGCAGCACAGTGCAGTTGAGCGTATATAAAGGGTGTGTGAGGGCTTCGGAAAACATTTCAATCGTTGGCGTAATGCAGAAACGGAGCGATTTATCCGACTTCCAAAAGGGCATGATCATTGGCTTTCGGGCCAAGGGTGGAAGCATTTCCGAAACGGCTGAGTTTGTGAACTGTTCGCGTGCCGCCGTGGTAAAAGTGTACCGTGCATGGCAAAATGGGACTGTCCAAAATCAGCGACGTGGCAAATGTGGTGCACCACGGGCCATAGATGACAGAGGCGAACGACGGTTGCGGAGATGCGTTCGGGCAGATAGACGGGCTACCGTTGAGCAACTGACCACCAAAATGAACCAAGGGGCTACCAAAAGTGTCTCCCAAAGTACTATTCAGCGAACATTGCTGCGTCTGGGCCTCCGAAGCAGACGCCTGGTTCGTGCACCTATGCTGACTGCTGTTCATCGACGGCGAAGGCTAGAATTTGCACGCCAGTACAGCAGCTGGACGTCCACTGAGTGGCGACAGGTTGCGTTTTCGGATGAATCGCGTTTTATGCTCCATCGGACAGATGGACGTTGGCGTATAAGGCGTGAAACCTCTGAAAGGAACCACCCTGCAACCATTGCCGGAACGGTCCAAGCTGGAGGCGGGAGCATTATGGTCTGGGGAATGTTTTCCTGGCATTCTCTAGGTTCACTGATCATTGTGGAAGGCACAATGGATCAATACAAGTACGCATCTGTCCTTGCGGACCATGTTCACCCCTACATGCGCATTGTTTTTCCTCAGGATGATGGCATCTTCCAGCAGGACAATGCGAGGTGCCATACAGCTGCCAGTGTACGTGCGTGGTTCGAAGAGCACCAGGATGAGTTTACCGTCCTCCCCTGGCCAGCAAACTCACCTGACTTAAACCCAATCGAGCATCTGTGGGACCATCTCGATCGAGTTGTTCGCGCCATGAATCCTCAACCGCGTAATCTAGCGCAGCTGGCCACGGCATTAGAGTCGGCATGGCTCAACATCCCAGAGAACACCTTCAGGGACCTATGTGACTCTCTTCCTGCACGTCTCGCAGCAGTCCGCTCTGCGAAAGGTGGTTATTCTGGCTTTTGACAGATGGTCACATTAATGTGACTGGACTGTGTATAAAGATTTATCCACCGTTTCCGGCGGATAAAACGTAGTGAATTTTCTTAAATACGGGGGGAGGGGTTCAGGGAGGTTTTCCCCAGACATGAATTAAAAAAAAATATATAAAAAAACTCCTCAAAAAGACTTTCCATTTTTCCTGAAAAGGGTAAGTGAAAATTTTTTTTCTTTTAAGTTTCTTTTTAAAGTTGCTTATTTTTAATATTTTGTTATCTTTTCGGCTCAATCCTAGAAGATGGACAGGGCCAGTGCAGTGCCGAGTTTGTGCAATTCTCTGATTTTTTTAAGTGCACATGGGCCGTGTATATGAACAAAGTCAATCTAGTGCGCAATGCCGAGGTTGTGCAATTTTCTGATTTTTTTGAGTGAAAATAGATCGACAAAGCCAAGGCAGTGCTGAATTTGTGCAATTCGCTAATGTTTTTTAGGTGAAAATAGGTCGACGTTTACATGGACATCGAGTTTGTGCAATTTTTTTATGTTTTTCGAGCGAATACAGATCGTTGTGCACATGGGCAAAGCGAGGCTGTGTGTGATGCCGAGCAGTAATTTAACGTATTTTATGTGCAATGTTTAATATATTGTTTGTGTATTTTAAATTTGTATTGTTGTTTTAATTGTACATTATATTTTAGATGTCTTTTTTTTATTAAATTGCATTTTTAATTGTTTGGTTTTGATATGCTGATAATGCTTTCCGACTTACGATAAATATCGATAGTCCGACGATCTACTCAACAGTAGCAAAACTGTAAAATTTGACCCTGTAAGTAACTTTTACCTCATTATTTTAATACGTAGTGTTTGCTATCATAATTGCACTTGATAATATGTGTGTGTTAAGCATTGTTTAGTGTTTTAGACTTGTAGTATTTATTTTCTTATCTTATTTTCTTTCATTATCAGAAATTAGATTTATTAATGTGTAAAATTTTAGTATGCCTACAGAGAGTGTGATGTGATTTAGGAATTTCAGAAACGGTGATATGAAAGCTGTGAATGATGTTGATATGCAATAAAAATATTTTTCTTTTTTTAGTCCAAAGGGACAATTTGTCCAGAAGGACTATTAATTTCGTTTTGGCATTTTGAGTTGATTCACTACAAGCGTTGTTTCACTTTTCAAATTGTTGCCACCAAATATTACCAGGAAATTAAATAATGAAGAATCTGCATGAATGTATGTATGTTTCTCGCACTGTGATAAAACAACGGTGCCTAGAGCCTTCAAATTTTGAATACCGTAATACTCCTGCGAATATGGGCATCTGGAAGCTCAAATTTGAAATTTGTTTTACTTTCTGTTTCATATTTTGTAAAATTTTAACGAATTTTTGATTAGCAAACTCAAGAATTTCAAAGCGAGCAATGGCAGCATACAGAAAAAACATATTTGTCTCCAACGTGCGAGACTGTGTATCGGAAATTTTAAAGATATGCTCAATTTAAAATTATTTTGCGATATTTCTCTTGAACCGAATTTTATGGTTTAAATGCGAAAAACACGAAATTTAATAAATAAAGGTAACACACAAAATGTTGAAAAAACGTCCCTTTGGACGCAATTTAAAATCTGAAACCGGATTCTTTTATTAATATAAAGCTTAAAATTTTTAGAATATAGTGAAGATTGTCTACTTACTAGTATGTAAGAGATTGTATCGTTATGTTGCAGCAAGGTAATTTGTAAAAATGATAAAATTAAAATGTTTCATAATATGAATTTAAATTAGATATATATATTTGTATAAATGCTAAAGCTTAAAAATCTTTGAAAATACTGAAGCTGTATGAAATACAAGTATGAGAGACTTCCATGTTTTAATAATTGGTACAGTTCACTTACTGTATGTATCGTGGTAATTTGAATTATAAACAATTTATTGTACTTTATTTCTGTATCTATTGAGAATACATTGTGACGTCACAAGCTTAGCCCCACTCATTTATGGACGCAACTTTGTTTATAATCTAATCCAATCTATTTCACTTCTGGTGTCAACTAAACTTTGCAGCGTATTCTGAGCTTTTACCATCATTTCTTAAAAAAATTGTGCCCTTTTTTTTAAAAATATTTGTTCTTTCTTCGATGCTATTTTGTTTACTTTTTTGCGGAGCGTCGGGGGCGTTACAATTTCAGAGGCGATCCAAAGAAACGTGCTAAACTGGCGATTTAAAAAAAATTGCCAAGCAGTGGGCTAAAGCACACTTTAAGCTAAAATATTTCAAAAATCCTTGAATAGTCTTGCCATTATTCAAGAAATTTAACATGGAATTTAAGAATGCTACTTTATATTTGCATTCCAGCGCGCGCACTATTCCCATATCCATAGGCTGAATGATGGACATACAATTCGGAAGAATGAATAATACGAATACATTACCTTTCATTAAGACTTTTAAGTATGAGTCATACAGTTGTCTACAATCAGGAAAATATTTGCGTAAACCAACCGAATTCAAATGTTGCCGAGCTTCGGGTATGAAATGGTTTTCAAATCAATCATTCATTAACGTTTTTGTCATCCATGCTTTTATTTGCACGATATATAACGAGAAAAATCTTCACTCCTTTACATGCTCGAGGTCATGTATTTTTGCCGATTACGAAATACACTTGTGCGTTCCTGCAGCACTTGCACAAATTGTTATGTTGCCAAGGTATTTCACGGTACATATTGTAAAAATAGACCAGTTTCATCAGCGTTGTAAATTTGTTCTGGAGATATCTTTTCACAAGTTCAATAAATTCATCTGCAAATATTTCAGCAGCTTCAGCTGAAGCACGAAATTTTTAAATTGCCGTATACCATGGTGTTCGTTTTTTCATAAAATATTTTGGCTTGAGGCATTAGCATTGGACCCTTCAATGGCACGCCCTTGCCGTAACGCTATCTGACGCATTTAATCATCACTTTTACAATAACGAATAATTTTTCTGTTATTCATTGCGACTGGCATGTCGGAATCCACAAAAAATTTCAAAAAGTTCCTTTTTCTGTTTTCTCATGTCATATACAGTTGACTTTCCAATGCCATACTCCTTGTATAATTTTGAAACGGTTATACCTTTATCTATTTTTGCAGCAATTCCACTTGTTTAATGGACATCGAAACACGCTTTCGCTTTGTAGATCCTGTTGCAGCTTCAGAATTAGAAACTATTTTCGACGTAATCAAAAGTTCAAACTTTAATTTTCATACAAATTGCTGTAAGAATGACAGCTTGCAAAAAATAATAAGCTGGATCAAATCTGAAAGTTAAGGAACAGCGTAATCTGCTATAGTAACAGAAATTCCTTTCGAATCAGTATAGTATAATTCTAGACTAGCGTAATCAAGGAGGTTTAGAATGCATTATTGACTACGTATCATGAGAGTGGCGACGAAAGACAAGTTGTTTCGCAAAATTTTTTTCTTGCTTCTGTCACGCACTGGGACAATTAAGCCTGAATTGTATTAGTTATTTACTAACATCTGTTTTTTGCACATGCTTAAGGCTTATCCGAGTCCTGAATAAATAAATTCCCACATATACTTAAGGCTTATCGGGTCGGCACTAAAGTTCTAAATTTTTGCCACCCCTAATTTTCGGTTCCAGTGCTTGAATTCTAAGAATTTTGTTGCTTGGTGCTTCTCTAAATTCTAAAAATTTTGTCTTCTCTAAATTCTGCCGCCCGGTGCGGCCCTACGATCTCTGGCGCCGGTTCTGAGTTTATGTGAATAATAAATCAGTTATTCTTAATTCAAATAGCACTAAATGTAATCTTTTGGCCTATGAGTATGATTAACTAAATCTGTCTTTAGCATAAGGAAAGAAATTTTTGTTAAATTCTTCTCGTCAACATTTCTTAAACGCATTTAACTTAAATCTGTAATCATCGCCAAGGGTAATGCCAACATAAATGGTACTATACTCTTTGTTATTCAATTACAAGTATAAAAATTTGTTTAGGTATCTTTGCATGAGTCATTACGTAAGTTATCACGTGTTGATAAACATTTAGTGATGAAACCAAAATATAATTATTCTCAAGATTGGCGTCAGGGATATAAAATATTAGTAAGTGTAAAATCAACGATGTTTGTTTCTATGTAGTGTTCCGGTTTGAGACGTATGCCAAGCAGATACGCAACTACGGAGCCGAATTATTCATCACATAAATTTATGCTAAAATGGTTGTTTCTTCAATAACGAGGTATATTTTATTTAAAGCTGAAGTAAAATTAAGAATCGGGACTCTCCCTACGTTTTATTATGGGGGGAAGGGGGGAATCAAATGCGCATGCGTAAAGCATACAAAAAAAAAAAAAAAGTTGTTGGTGGCTTTAAAGTCCAGATTTTAGATCATTTCAGATCTCGGACTTGGTAGTGTATAAATTGTTATCAATGAATAAAAATTGCAAATGAATTTCTAAGATAGCATTACATTGCCAAATATATGTAACTGTATTTGGAAGAATAATGCTATTTTAACAACTTCTAGACTTTCAGACTATTTCCAGATTTTGAATATGGTTATCAGAACTGCCCCAAATATTTAATAACTTTTTATAGGTATTTTAGCAACTAACTATTTAATGGATGTTCATTCCCATTTAATGTACAAAATCAACTTCTCCTCCTTCCCAAATTAATCTGAAGTTTTAAGATTGGTAGGCCATCTTTATTAGGAACTCTTCTTATCACCTTTATTAGAATATCCATTAAAAAAATTAATGATCCATTTATGCTTTTAAATTAATTTTAAATTTTAATAATTCTCAATATTTTTGGTTTTATGACATTTTTTAAAAACTTTTATTTAGCTGATATATCCTGGCCCAGAATTGTAAAACCTGTATTAAAAAGACCTAAACATGTGCATTGCCGTCTTTGTTGCAGTGATGGGAAACTCCATGAAATTATAGTAACAAAAGCTAGGCACGGAAGGTAAATGTGCATATTTTTCAAAACTACAGTTGAATTTCAAATGCCTTTTCTCTATTTCTGATGATATTTTAAAATTGAGTAATCTTTTTAATTATATTTCATTACCATATGATTTAAAATTATGTTTTTTTCCCCCATCTTTGTATGCATTTTCATTAGGAACTTATTTTGTGCGCTATAGATAGATTGGTAATACTTTAATTAATTGGCAACTGTATCACTTTGCAGGGAATGTGGCTATTTGATCTTCCTCCTTTTTATATGTGGTATTACCTAATATATTAAAAGATAATTCAGATACGAGAATACATATATAATTGTGGAAAGCCTAAAGGATGACATAAAATGCAATTCTGTCCACCAGTGGCTCAGTGGTAAATTTGCTGATCACTGGTAGTTTGACTCATGTTCGAAACCTTGCAAACAGGCTGGCTGCATGAGTGTTTTCATGGTTTTGACCATGTGCAATGTGAATATGAGTCAGTTTTCCTTAGGAAGTCCTCCACAAAGGGCATCCTTCATCTTAGGCAGATAGCCCTCATGTGCTTTCCTCTAATAAATAAAAACTAAACTGCATAACACTGTTGCAACTTGTGGCCTCTAACATGTGCTACCTCACAGTTTTTTTTGGCATTTGAATTTAGCATAGAAAAGAAGGGCGCATATGTATATTTTGTTGAAACGGGGGGAAAAATTCCATCTAGCCCAAGACCAAACACTGACTTTGGAATATTACATTATGATTGCAAATTACTTTAAAATATGCTTTCAAAAATAAAACATTAGTAATTTGGCTTCGAACATTAATAACAAAACAAATTAACTTATCTTGCCAGACTTGCAGACAAAAAATGTACTCTGTTGCAAAAAAATATATGCACTCAGAAAAAACTTAGCTCTGACTATGAAATGTAGCATGCTAATGTGCTTTGGCGAGTTGTGTAAATGATTAAATTTGCAGCAGCATTGCAGAGCAATACAATGCAGGTCTGAAATGCATAGCTGGTAGAATGTAAAAGGGCAGGTACAGTGAGAGACGAGCATTTACAACCATGCTGACGGTTGGGATATATGACTGTTATGAAAGATGCCTTTATGACATAATTGCTGTCATTACGAACAGTTGCCAGACTTTGAGAGAGGTGCATCATAGGGCTAAAAGAGGATGATTGGTCGAAGCGATATGATCATTGTTGGTTGTTGGCATTGGCTCTGCGAAGGCATAGTCAGCCACTGTAGTGGCTCGAGATGACCCCAGGCCACCAATTCGTGAGATGATGTGCAGTTAGAAAAGCTACCATGTCCGCACCAACAATTATGCTGTCATCAATTCAATGCTATTTGCCATCTTGCAGGGATATGATTCGCAGAAGACTAGGTGATGCTAGGTTCAGATCTCGGATGTCCATTAAGATGTTTCCCATTGGCACTTCGACCATAAGCAGTGTTGTTTTGCATGGTGCCGCTCTCACTCAAGCTGGACAGTGTCTGATTGAGGAAATATGATCTTCAGTGACGAATCTGGCTTTTCTCTCAATGCTGATGACTGTTGTATATGTGTTTGGAGACAGAGAGGTAACTGGTCCACTGTACCATTTGTTATCAAGCAGTATGCAGGGTGTAATAGTCTGGGAAGTGACCAGCTGGTACAGCCATTCACCATTATGCCTGCTGCAAGGTACTCTGACCGTTCGCAAGTACATGGATGACATTTTGCAGCGATCATACTGCCTATGCTAGCAGTCATGCAGGTTCTGTTTACCAGGAGAAAACGCTCATCCACATACAGCACGACTTTCCCAACAACGTCTTCCATGTGTTAATGTCCTCACTGGCATGCCAGGCCACCAAATCTGTCACCTATCAAATATTTTGGGACATGTTGGGTAGGCAAATTCAGCAAATGAGTGTAATTTTTAGAAACAAATATCCACTGAATGCTGCATATTATTATTCTTACATAAGGTGTGCTAATTTCCATCTTTCATTGCTGTTGTCGATTTTATTCTACAAACTTATAAATATGTGAATGGAATAAAAACATAATTAACTAACTTTATAATTAACTTGCTTTCAAGTAATAGTGCATTTTAAAATCATTTGTTATTGCTTCATTTTTCAGAACGCTTAGAATTTTGAATAATCTACAAATAACAATGATTTTTAAATAAGCATATACAAGATTTGAGTAAGAATACGTACAGTATTGTTCAAACTGATTCATTAGATAGATAAGATTTGCTACAGAGAAATATAAGCCATTGAGTAATTATGCTACTTCTCACCAATGCAGTTTTTAATAATAACCCCATTCTACAATTATTTTGGTAAACTAAGTTTGCTTTGGTATTAAGTAATATTTTAAAGAACAAAATAATGACTGCAAGCAATTCATAGCTAGATAGCAGGCCATCCAAAAAAGAACACAATGAAGGAAGCTCGAAATTTGCATCGTGCATAGATCTCAACAGAACATGCAAGTAATTAGAATTGAAGTGCCTAAACAAAAACATATTTGTTAATAAGACTACCTAGAAGCACTATAAAAAGGGAAAATAGCAAGCTTTTTTAAGTGCAAAAACAGTGTGTTTGTTCATTGTTCCTTTGCAATGGAAGCTTCAGTATGTGGGAAAAATAGAGGCGTAGATTATCCTTCCAAAAGTTTGTATGTATGCCAGATGAAATTAAACTACAGTAATATGAATATGGAATGAGTGGACGAACCGACCAGTTGTCATGTTAAATGAATGAGACAACAGGTATGTTGTGTGCATGGCAGTAATGAATCATTAGAAGAATTAAGCAGCACAAAAAGTGGTGCCAGTTTGTACCATTTGACCTTCCATTGCTGCAATTACTGTTAACTCCACACTACAGGCATATGTGGGTGTGATGATACATTAAATACCAGACATGCATAAACAAATGGCATGACATTCTGTTTTCAGATAAATCTCAATTTTGCTTATAATATTACAACGATATTATCCAAGTCTGGCTGCACCACAGTGGCAGACAACATGATAGTATTTATTATGCATTGAAATACTATTTCAATCATGTGGAGTTAAAATTTGCAGAGTCATTAGATTTTATTCTCATATCTACCTGATATGCATTGCCAGCACACTCAACAGCCTGCTTTTATCTAAGAAGTTTTGGAGTCGGTTGTCCTTCCTTACCTTCAAGGTTGCTTGCAGACAAGTTTTAGCAGGATATAGTGTATGAATGCATATGACAAGCAATGTTGAAACTTTTAATATTGATGACCAGGTTGCGTTACTGCTTGTTCTCCCAATATGTCACCCATCAAACACATTTGGTTGATGACTGGTAAATAAGTGGCACAGCTAGCAGCATCCACAACTTAACAGATGAACTCTGATAGCATGTGAGAGCAACAGGGACTGACATACTTAAAAAATAATCAAAAGGCTTGTTTTTTAATGCGAGGCACATCACAGCAATAATTGTTAGGTCACTATGGTTACACGAAACCTTGATTTCTTTGCATTCCGCATGTCAACAAAGCTGTAATTTTAATTTACCTTCAATGTTTATATTATTTGCCTAGCAAATATGACTTTAATATAGCTTGTTCTTCATGATGTTGCATTTTAATGGTCATCAATGTTACAATGTCTGCCACTGAGATATTAAACACAGTTTGAAATTTAAAAGTAAATATATATGTTTCCCTTGTCATGAAGTTGTTTTCTATATTAATATAGTTTTCTTTTAATAGTAAAATATTTTGTTATAATTAGCTTGTATAATTTGTTTCAACATCTAGGCATGCATATCGTTGTGCAAGATCAAGCACTTTAGGAGATTTACTGCCAGTACATTTAAAGTCTTTACCAGACAGAGATAAAGAAACTGAAGACTCTAGTCATGTTAATAATGATGAAATTGATACAGAAAGTAATAAAACATAAAAATATTAGCATTTTTGAATTTATTATTTATATCTCCATTCATAAATTGAAAAAAATTCCCATAATTTAAAAAAACATGAATTTTGGTTATGAAAATGACATTGTAGATCTGTTAATTTTTAATTATACTACAACACAATTTCTAAACTGTTTTTCATTGTTAAAATATTTTAGAATTGAGAAAAGAAAATAACTTATTTACTAGTGCTAGAAAAACTTAACTGTAATCCAAATAAACAGTTGCCATTTACAATCACTTAAAAAATGAGATGACAATGTGTAACAAAGAAATTTTTATACATACCAAAATAAGACTTCAGAGAATCAGCCCATTGAAAATTTTAACACACTATGTGCTTTAACAGCTTTCAGAATTAGTGGGATGTCCAAAAAAGAAGTGGCTATAGGTATTTCTACAATATTTATCCTAGCTATGTATATCTAATTTCAGAATTTTACAAAATAGCATAAAAAATTTTTTGAAAATGGTTTCAGCATCATGGAAAGTGTTAATATTTTTTATACAACCTGTAGAGTAAAAATTTGAGTTAATGAAACATTTACTGTTTTTCAGCATATTAAATACAAAAAGCTCCACACCATTTTGTGCAAAATATACATAAATATTTTCTTGGGGTCAGCAAATTCAGTAACAAGACAGTTACCCAAGACAGTTAGTTGTTAATTCTTAAATATGATTAGAGTAATATTTTATTTAGTTAATAGTTGGCACTGTAAAGTAGTATGAATTATTAAAAGAAACTTTGAAAAATTTAACTCTATATTGACTTTTTTTTTTAAAGTTTGTGTCAAGGTTCTAAAATTTCAAGTTAGCATTATATTTCTTACTTTATGAACATTTTATTTATACTGTTATTAGTATTTAAAGTATTAAAAGAATTCACAGTATGTTAATAAAAATTGTATTTGAATTAGCCCACATCTGATATCTTCTATCAAAATATTTTTATTAGAAAAAATAAGTATATAATGTGTATTATGAAAATTATATATTGAAAAAATATAAATTTATATTAACTTGCAAGATATAAATAAAGCATATCAATCTACTCTTATTCAGTCTTTTCCATACTGACAAATATTTTCAAATATGAAAACATTAAAAGACATCTACAGTTACATAGGAAAACTAGAAATATAAATTATACACATATGATATTACAAAAATATTTATTTATTTTTAAGTACTCTTACAAGAAATGTCATAAAATCATTTTAAGGCTAATCTTCCATTTTTAAAGCATATTTTATACATATTATAATTAAATTTGACAAAGCTGCAATACTTTTATAAAATGCAGAAAAGTATATTAATATGAAGTATGAACATACAAATATAAAGCAATGGAAAAGATGTGTAATATTTAAATTGCTTAACACCTGGAAGTGCTTTTTATCACTTCACTAATATAAACATACTGCTTAAAAATATCTTCTTTTTTATAGCATAAAAAGTAAAAATTTCTGTAAAATTAAATGCTCATTAAAATCAATAACGCTCATTAAATCAATAACGTGTTTTAAAATATTTTTAGAAATAAAAAAATAAACTAGTATTTGGGAGGGGGCACAAAGCAAGAATATAATAAAATAATTTAATGATCTGAATGAATGAGCACAAATTAGAATTCATGATTTGTGTGTTTTAAAAATAACGTAAATTCAAAAACTCATAGATAAATAAGAATATGTAAGTATGCAAAATGTTTTATAGCATAGAGATGTGCAAGTGATAATGCATTTTGTTATATGAGGGTTGGAACTTTAATAGTGGCAACACAGCTGAAAAAACGCTACGCAACAAAACCAAAGAATATCGCGTATACCACACGTGAACTACATACCTACCTTACCTCTCAGCAAAAAGACTCGTCCTGCCTACGTCACGCGCATGCGGGGTGACGCGAAGAACGGATCCTTGTATTAGCTCGCGGTCTAAAGTAAGGGTTGTCAGGATGTTTTCAAAACAAGAATAACGATGTTGGATAAAAGTTGAATGTGCCAGAGGTCGTACAGCACGACAGTGTCATCAAGCGCTTCAAGAGGCTTGCGGGGAATCTGCATTGCCTTACAGAACCGTAGCAAGATGGGTGAAAGCATTCAATGAAGGACACCCAAACGTGGCAGACATGCTGCGGCCAGGTCGTCCGAGTGTCAGCGATGCAGACGTGCAAGCTGTTGCCGCACTAATGGACAGTGATTGCCGCCAAACGATTCGTCAGCCGGCCGGACAAACAGGATTAGCGCCTACGACTGTGCTGCACATTCTGAAGGAACGCCTGTCCATGAGAAAAATTGCTTCACGATGGGTTCCACATCAATTGACGGAAATGCAGAAATGGCTACGATACGATGCTGCCCGAACCCACCTGGAGCGCTATGAGCGCGAAGGAGATGCTTTTTTACGCCGTATCATTACGCTGGATGAGACTTGGGCCCGATTGTACCAGCCAGAACTGAAACGCCAATCAAACGAATGGCGTCATCACGGGTCACCACGACGTTCGAAATTTCGTCAGAACCCCAGCAATGTGAAAGTTATGGTGATTCTCGTGTACGACTGTGATGGTGTCATCCTAACGCATACCGTTCCCCCACAGCAGACCGTTACTGCGCAGTATTACTGCTCATTTTTGGAGCACAATCTCCGACCAGCTTTGAGAAAAAAACGGCGACACTTTCTGCAGAACGCTCCTCTCATTTTGCATGACAATGCTCGACCGCATGCAGCGCAAACTGTGACTGATTTGTTCAAGCGATGGAGCTGGGAAGTGCTTTACCATCCACCATACTCCCCAGATCTAAGCCCTTGTGACTATGACTTAATTCCTAAGATGGAGGAACCACTTCGTGGCACTCGCTTCCAAACTGTTCCTGAGATTCTTGCGGCAGTAGACCGGTCCATTCAAACTATCAACAAAACAGGCGCTGCTACAGGTATTCTGCGACTTCCACATCGTTGGAAACGGGTTGTACACAATGCTGGCGACTATATTGAAGGACTGTAAAATATGGTGACATGAATCACTTTTGTATTCCTTGTAAATAAATAGTTGCCACTATTAAAGTTCCAACCCTCGTATTTTAAATAATTCAATTTGTTAATGCATCATATAAAAGGTAAAAATTAAAAAAAAATAATACTCATGAGAAACAAATTTTTAAAAATATAAAAGAAATTTAACAGCTTCAACAATAAAGCATGTATATTGATGTGTGTTTTTGAAACACAAGATTAGCAATCACAGATGATCATATATCAAATAATTTTTATGTATAAAAGTAAACACAAAATATTAAAATCATCAGTATTTCCATATTTTTCTGCACTAATGAATATTAATCAAAAAGCATATAGTAGATATCAAATTACTAGAATACATTTTTTATAAAATTTTAAAGCTATCCCTTGCTTAACTCAATGTTCTCAGGCTGAGGTAATGTATTAATTGCAGACTTAAATTGAACTGACATGGAATGGATTTCTTTTAACATGGTCTTTAATGCCCAACATGACTGATAACTTGTTCATATTGGTCAAGTTTAAATGAGTGACATAAAATACGAAAACTGTAATGTAAAGAGATTAGCTGAACTGCATAAATAATCTTATTGGGCTTAGTTAATAAGTAACAGCAGTTATTGATGAAATTGTTTTTGACGGAACTGAATTAAACTGCAATGAAACAAACAACAAATGTGCAAGAATTACCAAACTCATGTTGTGAATAGTTGAGTAATGGTGATTTCATTAATACAGAATCAATATGCTTTTGTACAAATCAATTTGACAATTATGACAATCAATTTACAAATATGAATTAAATTTTAAAGCAAATACTAACAAATTTAATAATCCAAATCTTGGAACAATTATATAAGTTAGCTTAATGACTATAATGCAATGAGGTGGTACCGGGGGGGATTAAGGGGAAACAGAATCAGGGTTCGTACACATTTCTGCACACTGAAATTAAGTACTTTTAAGGACCATTAATGAAAAATATTAAGGACTTATGAGCAAATGGGAGCTGAATAAATTCAATTAAAAATATTATCTATGCCTGAGCTTCACTTTTGTAATACCATCCTAAAAAAAGTAGATCCATAAGTAGGATGAATTATTATTAAACATGAATTAATTAACAAAATTACTAATAAGTTTGAGAATAAAATCAACTTTATAAAATATATCAAGTAGCAATAAATATTTTACACTTATAATAGTTGGACATATTTGAAAGAAGATAAGTGACATTTTATTTATGTTTTACTAACAGTTAGCTTTATGTTGATTTTTTTTTTTTTTTAATATCTCATTTTGTCACATACTTGCTCAGTTTAGAGGTTTAGTAAATAAATTTAGTAAGTAGCAGGTAGATTTTATGTCTAGCGGCATAGATTAAAATGAGAAGCAAGATCATAATCAGTATGATTCATAACAAAAGATTGCCCTGTCACCGCTTCTTCTTGCCTAGAAAGAGACCGGATGATTAGAACAGACTTAAAAAGCCTGATGTAGGCACGGTTGGCAAGTTTTGAAAGTTAATTGGGCTCTGTCTGTCACAGTTAGTGTCATAGCTTCGTGTAGAGTTCCAGGGATTGTAATGCAGTTAATATGCTTTAAGGTTCCAATAAGCTACTAAAGCACCACAGGTGATAAGTTGTTTTGTATTCTTTTAAGTCTCACAAGATGCAAAAAATAGGTTTTACATTAATTTTTACATTTTTGTGTTTTGTTTTGTGACCACGGTAAAGATTAATGAAAGGCAATGACTCGCTTTAATATGCAGAGGTAATTTTTAAGGATAAGCAGTTAGTCATAAATAAATAGATTAGGTAGCTAGTCATTATGGATTTACATGGCCAATATGAAATTTTATTTATTTTTAACAATGTTTGTTAAAAAAAGCCCTATTAAAATTGCAATCTAATAAAATTTCACAGTTTAAAATAATTGTAATTTATGATATTTATTGATTCTTAAACGATATTAGGATAATTACATATTAAAAGCTACAAAGCATTTATGTTTTGTAACAATAACACTCAAAAAAATATTTATGGGTCTTTTTAATTTGAAGCCTTCCCAGATATTTTGGATAATTTAAATCGATTTTCCTTCTCTTTGAGCATCTTTTCTAACAATAAGAAAATTGTTTCAATTTCAAATTGTTTCACGCAAACCAGTGTTCTCACTAGTTTCTGCATGTTTTATCTCCTAACTTGTCAACCTCTGTACAATATAGCTATGAGGGTTTACTTGATCTCGTACAGGTTAAATAATTCAAAACCTCCCGACAGACGTAAAGCAAATTACCGCTAAGACTGAAAGTAACTACAATCTCAGACAAAGGTTTAAATAAGCCTCTTATTTAAAAAGAACTTAGAACATAAAGGCATGTTCTGATGCTAACAAAATTAATTACAGCTTGTGCTGATGTAATTAAACAAGAACAATCAAATTCAAACTAAAAATGTGGACTTAGTGGTCAAAAGACTATAGAATTTAATTTTAATTTAAGCTGGCTCAGTAACTATATCACATAAGGAAATAGAAATGGGAAATTATAGTAAAGGCTGAAATCATAAACAACTGGGTAATTTACATAATAATAACTTTACATATATTTAAAGAATAATTTTTTTTATGCATTCAGTTTCTTTCTTCAACACATTTCCTTTCTATTTTAGAATTTTGAGATTTAATTAAAGATAAAAATTAAAAAAAATTTAATTTAAAATTTGAATTAATTTTTTTAAATTTTAATTTAAAAAAATCATTTAGAATGTATAGAAAACGCTGCTAATTTCATTTCTTTAGCAAGATCAAAATTCAGAAGACATATGAGAAAACATTCAAATATTATGTTTTCATTCTTCTTCCAGACGTTCTCCAAAAAGTATGAAATTCATAGCAAATTTTCTGTAAAATACATCCATTACGTGTTAATACCATGAAGACATTTTTCATTTTGTCACATATTACTGGAATCTTCTAGAATCGTGTGTCTATAAATCTTGCCTTCAAATGCTTCTAAAGTTTCCAAGCTGCAGTGTCTAAAATCCTAAAGAAAAATTATCCCTACCAATTCTGTAATAGCCAAAAGCAAAAAATACTTTGAAAACAAAAAAGGGGAAAAGGGTAAAATTAATTTTATAGAGAAAACTGATAAATATTCTGAGAATTCTGAGACAATTACATGGAAAAACTCTTACTATGAAAAAATTAAAAATAAGACATTTTAAATTAATTACATAGCTAATTTTGCTTTTATTAAGAACTGTTTCATAAATTGTGCTTTATAAGCATTACAGCTTGTTATTTTTCAGATTCAAAATATTGCATAAGTTGCTAAAATGGAACTTTATACTATGACAGCAAAAAATAAAAATGTTTTATTTTAAATATAATTTCAATATATTACCATTCTTTTAATGAAATTTATCAATGGTACAATGTTTTAAAAAAAATCGTCGAAAAATTCCCAGATCTCGGAAATAAAAATTTTCTATAAAAACTGATCTTAAAATCGCCAAAATGTTGATAAGTCGCCAAATATAGAGAAACTTAGAAACTCGAGTATCCCACAGTTTATATTAGAAATAGGAACAAATTATAACCCATTCAAAAGATAACCATATATGTCAGTGAATCGCAAAAAATATTCTTCCAAAATGCTAATTCACAGACAAAATGGCAGTCGTAAAAACAGACGGAAATTTCAGATGATTAAAATTAAGGACCTTCCGCCGCTTTTCACGGAAATTAAGGACCAAAAATCGATTCCAAAAAACCTAAGGACTCTTAATTACCGTACAAACCGTGAGAATGCATCCAAACTAAATTAGGTATTCTTTTGTGAAATTAATAAATTTATGAAAATGAAATGAAATTCCTTATGAAAAGAAATTACTTAGTTTCTTGTATTTTATTTTGCTTCCTTTTAACTTTGTATGAAATGTTTAAAAAAAAAGTTTTGAAAAATAGTTTAAATAATCTGCAGTATTTAATGTCTTTTATTAATTAATTTTTTTTTTAATTCCAGTGATAATGTTTTATTATTGCAATATAAAAGTTAACATTATTTCATTATTGTAATTAACAACACTTTCAATATTTAATTTGTTTTTATAATTGTTTAACATGGTTTCATTTAACATGCCATACTACAGAGATTAATTAACCATATTAAGTGATGGATTATATACAATGCTGATTGCTTTATATTAGCTATACAGATGATGGCTTTTAATATAAGGCATGTACAATACAAGATTTTACTAACATGTATACTCCTCTCAATGATAATTTTCTGATTTTCCTGTTTTAGGTGCAAGTATATTTTAGCAGGTAACTCCTTGCCCGCTTATTTATTTTTGAAACAAATACTCAACAATTACAAACACTTTTACACAATGTACAGACTTTAGAATACTGACTAGTTCATGTATGAACTGTGAAATAATGCCTTTTCATTCATTATATAAGTGCAAATCTTATTCAGAGTCATCACTGTCTCCATACTCTTCAGCACCAGTAAACGACGCTAGTAAAAAGAAAAGAAAATTACATATCAAATTTATACTGTTAAAAATCAAAGAATAATACCAGCATATTCTTGCATGCTATTTAGGAATCTGTATATAAAAAATATCCAACCCACCGATACTGTATAGAATGAAAGTACTGTGTGTTAATTCTGTATACAAAAAGTGGGGAAAGGTTAAAGTAAGGTACATTTATTCTCTAAATTTATGAATAATTATAAAATAGCAACACTGAATATTTACGATCACAATAATTTTTGTTTAAATGAATAAAAGCTAGCGATGAGTCTGCAGCAAGTAATGTTAGAAATATTTCTAGATTTATGCTGAAATTAAATGCCAAAACAATTACACAAGTATTACAGAAATATAAATTGATTTTCTATAAAAAAAAATTAAAAAAAAAAAAAAACAGGTTCTAATGAAACTTGAAACTTATGAATGCAGAACTTGATATTAACATTAATCACAAATGGTATTTTATATTTTATTATGGGTACATATGAAAGACTATGAATTAGAAAAGCAGGATAATAAAAGGTTATGCAGCACAGTTCATCACAATCTAATTCACAACTGCCTTGCTCAATAGTTTTTCCAAATTTGAAATTTTAAGTATTATAAAAAATTCTAACTATTGGAAATATATATCTTCAGTCTTATATTTCATTATATATAACAAAAATATTGATGAAAATGCTTATTCAGGAATTTATTATTAAAGGACACCCACTGATTTAATTGCCAATAATAAGACTCATATTTTCTTTCTTATGTGACTCATGTTGTTTTCCAAGCAAGATCATGTCTCTTGCTTCCAACTGCAAGAGTGTTGTGGCAACTCAAGAAACTGTTCTGGGTTCTTTGAAAACATCCCCCCCCCCCGGCGGCAGTGAAGAGAAATTGAAGATTGATTCTTTTTT
>KK117371.1:138216-198968 GCA_000611955.2 Stegodyphus mimosarum
AAACAACAATCCATAGCAAGAACTTCACAGTATACTTTTTACCATAATTAAACTAATTACATTTTATGCATTTTTTACAATTTTATATTCAAAGTTGACCATAAAAAAATATAAAATAGAAAATGTACTAACAACTGTCACAGAAAATTATTTTTAAAAATACAAATTTGGAAACTTAGTAATTAATAAAACAGAATAAATTATCTTTAAATACAGTATTCTCACACAGCACAATTTTATGATATTAATTACTGTAGAAGAAACTGTAAATGAACGCAAAATGCTCAGAATGCAAATCATTGTGCATAAATCAACCAAAGGCCACCAAAATATGTATACAAAATTGTAACACAAGATTAGTAATTTAACTCAACAAATAAAACACAATTAAATTATACTTACAATGCCTCTGATATGGTTTCAGCAAAGCTGCTGTGCAGGAATCTTTTGCTAAATCGAAAGCAGTTTTATTCTCATTATTCTTCAGTGTAGGATCAGCACCTGCAAAAGATTTACTTACTTAATTAGATTCAAACTAGTAAACTTGTACAAATTTCAAATTATTACTGATAAAAATAAATGCTGGAATATCGTATATATTATCTCTGTAGTAGAAATCCTCTCTTTATGCATGCAATGAAATCTGATAAAAATAGTGCCATTACAAAGACATATTTGTTGGTTTCTGATGGATATTAACGAAATTTCATAGAAGCATTTACTATATAAAAATTAAAACTTAAGGATTAAATTTGGGAATGGAAATAATTAGTATTTATAGTAGCTTAATTCACCCATTATTAGGTTAGGCTAACGTATTCAATATCCCTGCAATCATACATTATACATCCCAAGACCTGCAGATAACAGTGAGTGTCATAAAAAACAGCATATTTATGTAATGCATACAATTATAGTTAAATTTAGTTAGAGAATTTCAGAAGTAAGACACTACTAGCATTAAATAAAGTACATGCCATGCTATTTAATAAAGTAATGCAAAACACATAGTTCACTACAGTATACACTCTCTCAAATGTATGAAAGTAATGGCTTCTGATTTTTTAATTTAATCTGTGAAAAATAAAGCAGTGAAGAAGTGGCAGTTTTTGTAATAAACAACATAACATACTATAGGATGATAAAAATCATGTTGTGTGCATACGGGTTCATAATAGATTGAATGCATACAGAACTGATAATAGCTCAATAAAATGCATTTTCATTGTTCTGGATCTTTCCACAAAAATGCTGGTACAGCTCTTCACAGTATCACAAAGCACAATCAGTAATTACACTTCAAACTACTAGGAACGCTAAACACAAAGAATGCAAAGTGCATTTAAAAGGTGAAGCTCTCCAAAGTCCCTCTGAGCTAACAACTAGAACTCAGAAACTGATGCTCTCTGCGGCTTTACATTGTTTTCACTCCTCCGCTGAGATATTTCTGTACTTCCACTTTTCGAAATTACTGGAAGGCATATGAGGGCAGAATACACTTGCAGCTACATAGAGCATCAATTACAATTATACAGGGACCGGACTAAAATGTCTCCAAATGGTCACAAAGCTTAGTGACTTTTGGTAATTTATCGAACAAATTTGGCAATGAAAATTAGTCACTAAAACTGTAGCCACCGTGCTGATATATTGTTAAATTAGTGAGACAGCTCAAAGTTAAATAGATTTGACCCTGTAATTTTTCGGCAGAGCATCGTCTCTCTATATTTTCATCTTACATTATACAGAGAAATACAACAATTTCACATATAACTGCACATAATTCGTAACACTGCCCCCTTCCCAAGGACTGCAGATCCCGGACAGTACAATCGATGGACAAGAAGCCATACTTACAACTATGGAAAATCAATGCAATACTAAAACTATAATTTCAGCATATAATATAACACAAATCTAAACCACAAATAAATGCATAAATTTACAAATTTATATACAAATATGACTACGGTCTTAGCATACTATTTACATTATACACATTATAGGAACTTAATACTATAGCCATAGTAATGGGCTAGCCTGTCATAATGAATGACTTCAGGCTTAGAATTTGACGACTAACAGATCTAAAGTATGATATCATTCAGCTTGTTAAGGACTGTCCCAAGGAAACTAGTTTAGGAAAGAGTCCTTTCCATCGAATTGGATTCCATAACGACACCTTGTCATCTTCATTGAATTGATGTTCTGTAGCTCTCATGTGGTATTGGATTTTCATTTTCTCTGCCGAGTTGTCTCGCTCTCGTCCAAAATTGTACATCACTTCAAATCATGTCTGCTGATCTTGGATGTACTCCTCAGGTGATGAAGATGCATTTAGAGCGTGACCAAACAAGAAATCAGACGAAGGTCACAACCAAAGAGCATTTGCGATAGGGAACAGCAGCTAGTCTTCTGGACAGTACTGCGATAGGCCAATAAATAGTGATACCTTCTGATCACAGTCCTGCTGGTTTTTGGAAACCATCAGCAAGAAGTTAGTAAAGATGGTTCGATTAAATCTCCCTACTATGTCATCTGACTGGGGATATAAAGATATCATTGGGGCTTTGTCGATGTCAAGTAGCTTACAGAGCTGTTTAATTGCAGCTGAGGTAAAGTTTCTTCCTTGATCTGAATGTAACCGGAGAGACACTCCGAACTTGAAAATTCAATGCTGTATCATTACATCTGCTTCTGTAACAGCTTCTTGATACGGAACAGGATATGCTTCAGGCCACTTGGTGAAGTGATCAAGGACAACGGGAATGTATTTCTTGCCATTAGCAGTTTATGGCAGAGGTCCCTGAATGCCAAAAGCAATACATTCAAAAGGCACTCCGACATTCTAATGTTGCAGCTTTCCTCAGCTGTGTTTCTTCGGTCCTTTCCGAACCACATAGCCATCACAAGGTAGCAGCACTTTTGCACATCATCCCTTGCATTAATCCACTAGAAGCACTTTTGAACTTTATGAAAATTCTTCATTATTCCAAACTGGCCTTATGTCGGACTGCTTCTGCGTCCGGGATCTTGGGAGTACAAGCTGCCATTGGAATGCCTTTCCATCATCTGATTCGAGCTTTTGGTACAAAATGCCATTTTGAATATGGAGTGAGTCCCAGAGAGTCTAATATTGTTTTGTTGTAGTACTATAGACTGAAATGCCCTGCCATGTAGGTTTTCTATTCGAAGATTCCATTAAGTGAATTATGGGTTTAAAGTTGGAGTCTTTCAAGTGGTCTTTCCTGATTTCTTCATCATTCCATGGGTCTCAATCAGCCGATGTTGAAGTTGTAATTTGTTGTGCAACCTTGATTAAGCAGCTCATATTTCCCTTTGATCCTGAAATATTATCAGCAGCTTTCTGGACAGGGTCTTTTAAACTGGAGTGACAACATTTCTATGTGACAATTCCTTCGGATGATGGACTGTTACGTCCTATTCCTGGAGTTTGTACCCACGTCGCTATTTGGCTTTCAGGATTCTTGAAATTTAATAGCTAGGTCAATGATGTATGATCCGCAATTTCTCAAGTAGAGGTAATAGTGGAACTGCTTTATGGCATTCACTATAGCAAGCAACTCTTTCCTGGTGACAGAGTAATTCTTCTCTGGTTTAGATAGACACTTATTCCAGTATGCTATGACATGTTCTTGACTTTTTATTTAGCGGGACAAAACAGCACCAACACTCGCATTGCTCACATCCATGTCAAGAATAAATTGTTTTATTAATTTAGAAATCAAACAACTAAAATCAGCATTATATTTGCAAACTTTCACAGGACTAGTTTCGATGGTTTTACTGCATCACCACCCTCAGCTGTTAAAGTGCAAATGAACGAGATAAGATATAGTGATAATATAAGATAAGAATAATTGGACAGGAGTTATGCTACTAGCACCATCTATTGATGAAACAAGAAAACAAAAACATAACTTGCTTAAAGGCTGAAGGTAAAGATGGATTGGAATTAGGGTCATTACCTAGAACAGAAAGAATTTTTGAATGTAAAATGCCTCTAGAAAACCTAATCGCTGCAGAAAAATTGACAGTGTGATTTTCAGACCAGCAATACTGGGCAACAGAGGACTTCTGTTGTTCCTTTTTCCTAACATATGTCTCATGCTCCTTAATGAATTTTAAAGCTCTCTTAGTTTGACCAATGTAAATTAAGCCAAACTGGCAAGGAATCCTGTAAATACCCCGGGATTCATATTTGGAATGGTGTCCTTAAGTATGGAACTCGGAATATTATTGACAGGCGACTAAACAACCCGTAAGTTAAATTTCTGTAAAATATATGCAATTTCATAGCTAATTGATGGAAAAAAAGGAATGACAACAGAATTCTTATAATCTCCTAAAACAAGAGTGTGCCTTTAAGGTGTGTTCAGATGAGAATATTTTAACTGCTTGATTAATAACATAGTGCGAAAACCTCCTGTCAATAGCTACTGCTATTAAATAATTTAGTTCAAACATGAAGTGCATGGAAAACAAAGAAATGAAATTAAGTTAACTTTTGTTTAGTCAGATGACATGATTTGAGGTGAGGAAGGGAAACTAATGGTGGTTTACGGTAAAGTCGTAGTACTGAAGCTAGATTGTTACATGTGACCAAAATGTCGAGGAACGGAAGAGACTTGCACGTCTCACGTTCAAAAGTGAACTGAATAGCAAGATCAATGGAATTTAATATTAAAAAACTTTATTTAAATTATCTTTATTACCATCAAACAGGGTAAAAGAATCATCTGCGTAGCGGAACCATATTGCGAAGTTTAAAGTTACAAATAATTTTGATTCATAATAATGCATGTAGATATCAGCCAGGATGGGACTAAGAGGGCTTCCCATGGCTAATCAATCAGTTTGTTTGTAATACTTATTTTGGAAAACAAAATGTGTTTGTTTCAAACAGAGTTGGGTGAGTAAATTAGCTCATCAATTCCAATGCAGGAAAAAATGAGACATCTTAATGCACCTTCCACTAAAACATTAGTGAATAATGATTTTACATTAAAAAAAAAAATCATGATTAAATTTCTAGGAGAAATGCTTTTAACTTTTTTTAAAAATTCTATTGAATTTTTTATGGTGTAAATGTTATCTAATCAAGTTGAAAATCAAGGAACTAAATATTTAGCTAATGGGTACGAGACAGCGCCTAAATTTGATACAATAGGGGGGCAAAGGAATATCACTTTTATGAATTTTGGGAAGAGCACATAATCTGGCACAATTCGCAACAGATGGGATAAGCGACTGTTTTAAGATGGTCAAAAGGATTTCTGAAGATTTGATCACAGTTTTATTTTTGAGAGGTCCAAAGGTGAAGGGTCTTTAGGGATCAGCTTATATGGTTCTTTGTTTAAGAGTTTAGTAATACCATCGATGTAAATATTCTTGTCCATGACGACAATCTGGCCACCTTCGTCAGCCTTTGAAATGATCTAGGTTAGAATGAATTTCGTGCACTGTAGCTCTATTTTTCGCACTTAGATCTGGTTTCAAAAGCTTACTGTTGAATTTCACATTATGGGCGATAAAATGCTCATAATCTTTAACTGCTGACACATTTTCTGGATCCATATGCACACCTTCGGCAGAGATGACATGTCTGTAGAAAGTCACTTCCTGTCTTAACAAGAGGAGAGACCTCTTAACATGGTCTCCAAAAGGCATTCGAATGTTGCGGGCTGCATCACCTTGAACTGACAAAGTCCTTGTTTGGTAGTCAATGGCACCTTCTCTTAGTCTTTAGGGTCCTGCCAATATCCACTCTTTAAATCAAACATCAAAACCACTTACTTCCAGAAAGAGTGGCCAGAATATCATCAATTCTGGGAATAGGGCAGCTATCTTTGTTTGTAATATCATTCAACTGGTGATCTGTCTTCTTTCTGACCAGAACAATGGAAGAGGCTCACAGCCTTGCTGAAGGCTCGATAACCTCGCTTTCTTTCAAGTCCAAGTTTTCCTACCTCTTTCCGTTTAGGTAATCATCGGCAATTATCTGGGATGTTGCTCGATTGGTGGATGATCCCAATATCAATTCTATACTGTGTCTAACTGGTTCAAACCTACGTCAGAAGCTGTGTGGGAGAAAACATTTTGAAATTCTTGAATGACACGCTCTGCAGCATTTCTCTCTTCATTCTTTAGTTGTGCACTCTGGAAACATTGATTCTGGAGAATTACTATTCCGTTTAATGCAGGTCACTGGAGTACATGCTGCAACTATTTCACCTTTTCTAATGACTTTCACCTTATCAGTTATACTGGTGATTCCCACCAAGATAACAGTTCTTGATAGGTCAATGAGTGCCAAGGCTACTAGAACTCCTTGCAGGGTGTTACACTTCTTTGAATATTCCATTATACCGTACTAAAAATTTCTATTTTTGCCTATGGATGCAGGAAGTAAAAGTTCTTGCTGGTACTGCAATTTTGTCTTCAACTATGAATTGGTGGGCAGATTTAACTCCTTTGTCATTAATTCTATATAGGGTTATATCCTCAGAGGCAGAATGTTGTTCATTATTTTTAAATAAAAAGGAATAATTGTATTTCCGTAGAAAGTTTAATACCAGTATGCAAGGGTGTGCTACATTTGCTAAATATGCCGTGTGATGGTAGGTGGCATTTCCAAACGTGATGCTAACATTTAATTTTCCATTGATATCGATTTTATCTCTGAAAACAGCCTGAAGGATAATGCAGCGTGGCATTCCGATGAGTTTACCTTCCAGTTGTTGAGCTAGATCTTTTTGAATGATGGTAATGTTGGGCTCCTGTATCAATCACCATATTGCAACAAAATGCATTGATATGTTCCATGTCCCAATACTGCCACCACTCACTGTAGAAATCTGAAACGCTTTAAAAAGGAGCATTAACTCGCAATCTCAGCGCCCCGAGACGGCCACTAATTAGTTTCCTTCTTTGCTGGGAGTGGTTTTAGCTTCCATTCCCTGAGGCGTTCTGCAGTTCCTTCGTACGTGGCCTTCACAACCGCAATAACAGCAGTTTAGGGCTGGGTTCTTCTCACTCCTGTTCTGTATCAAAGCATTGACTTTTCTAGTCAAATCATCTAAATGAGCAGTCACTTGATGCACTGGCTCTTGAATTTGAGCAGCTCTCCCTTGTTTGTGATGGGCAGTCCCAAAAGGGAAGATGAGACAGGCAGCTTTCAATATGCATGGCGAGCTCCTGGAATGTTTACGTGGACTTCTGTTGGTAAGACTTTAACTGAAGACTGCTATAATCTTTTAAACAGTTCTTGCCACAGTGCAGCTCCAATATGCCAGATAGAGTTTCAAAGTCTGATTTCTGGTTTTCGGACAGAGTTTGAAGAATATCAGTTGCGTCTACTCTCAGAGAAGCGGCAAGATGGCAGGCCTTACCTTGGGAATCCCATCCACTTGATCCACCACTATAGGAAATTCTGTCTTATACACTTTGCAAAGATGTCTTACCATCATATGTAGATAGTTTTAGAGAGGGACGAGAAGGCATAGGTAAAAATTTAAAACCATCTGAACTGCTTCCTGCCATCGCTATGAATTTCTTTTAAATTTTTTTCTTTTCATTTTCTTTATGGTGTAAACGTCTTTGGTGACAACATAAACTCTGTAATAGATTAGTTGATTCATGGGAGAAACTCCCTCTTCTGTTTGTTCTTTCACAGACGAAACTCTTTCTTCACTTTCTTCAACTTTATCATCAAGCGCATCTGTTTTGTCTTCCATTGCCTCTTTGTTTTCTATTACACAAGTAATTTTTCTTGAACAGCTTTCATCTCTTCTTTAATGAATTCTTGGCCAGCTTTAATCTCATCTTTAATGAATTATTGGCCTGCTTTCATCTCTTCTTTAATGGTCCCTTCTATCTTTTCTTGAAATGCAACAAAGGCAGTCAAGAACTGTCTTAACCCCTGTTTCCATTAGTGGATTGTGAACGCACAGTATCGCTGGGAGAAATGAATTTTCAGATGGATGACTGTTTACACTACTGCATTTGATTTGCGCTTACGGAAGTTTGGTGATCAATTGCATTTATTGCCACTCGTTTAACTTACATGATTCAGACTCTTAAGAATTTTTTATTAAAATCTCTTAAGATCAAATTTGATTTTATTGGAAATTTTTATTTCTCCTTATGAACTGTGAAAGCAAAGCACATTAGCAATTTTTAGATTAGTAAGGTAATATTGCAAATTATGAACATCTCTAATTGCATAGAAGCTTAAGTAATTTTTTAAAATTTCTTTGCACTTCTAGAAGCCTCAAATATTTATGAAATAATATATAATTAAAATGTACTGTTACTGCAAAACAAATAAAAAATTAAACGCACAAATAGCTGGTACTTTCAAGAATAATGGCACCTGTAATGAAAGGCGCAGAATTTGCTATGCTTTTCAATGTATACGACTGATTGCCATATGAGATGGTATATTTTTAAAATATGCCTAAGTTTTGAGAGAAAACACATAATATATAAAATTTTAGCATCAATTTCTTTAGTGTCATAGAGGAATAATTTATTAAATATCTTGTTTATGTTTTATAATGCACTACGCAGAGTTATATTTTATGCATAATCCATGAAATATTAGTTTTAATTTATAAATTTTAAATTTATATCCCTTCTAAAGAAGCTGTAAAGATAAGCACTTTTTCCTCTTACATATAAAGTAAGGAAAACAGAAATATTTAATTAAATAATTCCTGCATAGGGCTGTAGAGGACTGAATTTTAAAGCAATTATTATAAGATTTTTAAAAAAATTTTTAGGGCATTAATACTGTCTCATGTTAACTGGTAGTGAAAGGTTAAAGGTGGAAACATCCTGTCACCACACATATATGTACACTGTGAAAAAAAAAAGGGGGAGGAAGGACAGTTCTACTGACCTGATTGACGAAATTCAAATTGTGTTTTTCATGTCTTGAAAGTGCGACTTAGGATATGTATCAGATTTATAAATAGCATTCTTGAATAGTGATTTTGACACAAAATCGGACTTTTTCTGAAATGACATGCCAATTTTTTTTCATATTTCGATTCTATGACTCAAGTTATGCCAAATTTCCAAGTTTTGTAAAAATCGCATGAGTAGTTTTAAAAAAATAGCTCTCAAAATTTTAGCTCCTCAATGTTAAATCAAATTGGTATGTATTTATTAATATCTCTTTTTTTATTACACTTACTTGATTCCTTCTTTCACAGTTCGAAATTTAAGCTCACTCCAAACAAAATTCACCCATTTTTTATTTTTAAAATTTGTATTTTTAAATAATTTTTATAAATTTTTTCTAAAGAATTTTGAATTATAACCTATAAAATTTTTACAATCTATTTGAAGTAGATGTATTTCTAAGTATACTTACAAAAAATTAGAGCTTTTTATTCAAAATTTTCGAAGATATACGTGAATTTATATATTAGCGAGCTTTCAAATTTGGCATATTTGTTGAAAGCGATAATAACGTCTAATGTGGTTTACGCACTTTGCTGAAATTATATGAAAGAATGTCACATCGTTCGATGTGACTTTTTTTTGGCTCATGCACAATGTGACTTTTTTTCCACTCCATTACAATGCAAGGGCTAGGAAAATAGGTTGCCACGTATTAAGAAGTTCGCCAAATGAATTATTCTTGGCGCAAACTGAAAAAAGATCGCCAAATTAAATTTTTGAATTTCTCTGTAAATTTTGCACCAAATTTTACAAAATTTAATATTTAGGCATAATTTGAGTCACAGAATCAAAATATGGAAAAAAAATTAGTATGTTATTTCAGAAAAAGACCCATTTTGTGTCAAAATACCTATGTTAGAATAATAAAAATACCTATAGAATAATGCTATATATAAATCTAATATATATCTTAAGTCATGCTTTCAAGACATGAAAAACGCAATTTGAATTTTATGAATCGGCCCAGTAGAACGGGAGATATAGAACTGTCCCCCCCTTTTTTTTGCGCAGTGTACATCCACATAAAAGTAAAACAAAAAAATATCGATATATATCGTACTATGAAAGCACAATTTTGGAAGCACTGATGTAAGAGCACTGAGATGTAGAAGTGTTGCATTGCTGTTTAGCATAGATATTTGATACATATTAAAGAAGAACAAGTCAAGCCGGAATAATTTCCTTTTTTATTTAAATTCACATTTGTGGCCACAATTCACTTGGCACTTCCAACTGTGCCTATTTCCAGAATATTTACATTTTTGATACTATGGCAATAGCAGCAAGCATAACGAAGCATCCATGCAGCATGGAAGTTGAAGTGAAAAGTGACGTATCAGGGAGGGAGTCAGTTTCTGTTCGAGTTAAAAAGTTTTGGTTTACAATTATTTGATTGTTCAAAAGGTATCTGCATTAAGTGTTATATAGGGTTGTATGATTAATTTGAATGATACAGTTTAGGTTTATAGCGCTATTTTTAAATAAAGAGATGAAGTCCCCAAATTAAATAAAAGAGGTTATAGCCAATTAAAATTAAAAAGTTTGCTTTCATATTTTTTATCTTACACTGACTTAATGTTGTATTGTAAATGTGTAGAAAGAAAAATCCGGTATTTTTTAGCAGCTTGCAGTTGTCATGGTTGGGGTAGGATATTCTGATGCACTGCAGCTTGAAGTCTATGTAGTTAGACGGATGGATGCAATTAACACAACGGAGCCTGAGGAATCACAATCTTTAATATTTTTTACGCATATCATATATTCTTTTGCAAACAAGATATTTTTTAATCATAGTTGAATACAGTAATTTTCATTTCAGAGTACAATGTCATCTTAGACAAATAAGCAACAGAGTAGAAAAGTAGTGTGTTGCCAGCAGGAGAGCTTATGCAAAAGAGAGCGGAGCACTTCAAAGGAAGAAGGGAGGGAGTCAAAAAGTTTCAGTACCAAGTTAGAAAAACTTTGGTTTAAAATTATTTGAATGGGCAAGAGGTATTTGCATTGAGCATTACGTAGGATCACATGATTAATTTGAATGACGCAGTTTAGACTTATAGTGCTATTTTTAAGATGGAGAGATGAAGTTCCCAAATTAAATAAAAAATAAAAGAGATTATAGCCAATTAAAATTAGAAGTTTGCTTTCATATTTTTTATCTTACCCATACATTAATCTATATGTTTTTGTCACAAAAACCTTTTTATTAAAAACATAATTATTCAAAGCATTTTTGTGCAATATGCTACTGAAAATTGATCAGTATAGACAAAAGTAAGAAATTCAGAACCCATTTTATACAAAGGCCCCTCCCAAAAAGTGAAATTTAATACCAATAAATTTCAAAATATCCTATAAATGTACAAAATACGAATTAAAGAAATGTGAAATTAAAACCTAAAAATTATAAATACGTGATAAAATATACCAAAATGAGAAAAGTTATTTATGGTATGTTTATAGGATATTTTCAAATTTATTGGTATTAAATTAAATTTTTTTTTTGTCTTTGTGTAAAATGGGTTCTAAATTCCTTACTTTTGTCTCTGTCTCTATATATTTTATCCAATGGCGGGCACTTGCCTATTCAACATTGGCCACTCCTAAGGCCAGAAGTGGTATTGAAGATGCAAATAATATGTGGCCACCGCTGCCTCCTATGAAGAGAAGGAGAATTAGAAACATGCCTTCTCCAGGATTTGAACCTGGGCCCTTTGGTATCATAGTAGGCTTCCCTAACCACTATACCATCAGAGCGGCATTGTTTCCCTCTCTTTATATATGCGTGTATGTATACAGAGTGTGATATAAATCTGTAAATATTTTAAAAATTCATAAAAATTGAAGGAATTGGTAGAATTGAATACAGTTTGCAAAAAAGTTACTCTTGTGAGGGGGAATTTTTTTTAACAAAAAAAAAAAAAAAATAATAATAATAAATAAAATTTTGATCAATAGAAGGCTCTCTATGATAGCAAATCACAGATTTCAAGGAAAACTATACAGTACAAAGTCCAAGATCCGGAATGATCTAAAATCCAGACCTCCAAAACCACCACCAACCAATTTTTTTTAGGATTTTTTCGAACGGGGTATGCTTTACACATGCGCATTTGATTTTTTTTCCCTCATAATAAAACACACGGAGAGTCCTGACTCTTAATCTTAGTTCGGCACTAAATAAAATACCACAATATTGAAGAAATAATCATTTTTTAATTCCTTGTACGAAGTAAAAAGGAAGAATTGTAATCACAAAAAATTTCTCAGTTCCTTTAGATTCATAAGCTTGTAAATTGTGTATTTTTTGCTTTAAAAATGATTGAATTATGTTGTTCTTATCTTTCGGTTAAGATTTTATGCCCTTAGTTAACCTGCATGCAATAATTATGGAATTATCAACAATTTAAAAGTTTTTTAAGTGCAGCTTAGCCTAATATTTGGTTATGATAGCGGCCATACTTGTTTACATTTGAAGCGTAGCAGAATAGTGGATTTGTTGCCAATCTAGAGAAACTAAGCTTCTCAAGAATAAAGTAACAACTTCTTTTATTATTGCGAATTATGTTATGCTTGGTTCATTCTGTAATTATCATTTAAGTTATTAGCTGGGTTTTGTGTACAAATTGTAAAAAAAAAATTTAATTGTTTTAACTGCACTCAGTGTTTTATGTTTTTCTGTATCTTTCAATTTTTAATGAAAATATTTTGAATTTTTATGTACTTTTGCCTTACCATGAAGTAAGAACTGAATTAATTGGTACCACATGCGCATTAGCTAATCGGCACTGAATCGTCTGTGAAAAACTGTTTCCTTTTTATTTGTTTAATTTCTTTTAGACATCGTTTTAGATTTATTATGGTAATGTGAATAGAACTTGTGGTAATTCTTGAGATGCTATAATTTTTGCTCACTCTGAGCTAAAAAATTAATGAGATGCAATGCTGTTAAGTGAGCCTAGCTCTGAAGTTTGGCTATGGTAAATAAATATAGTGAATTTTAAAGAGTGCATTTATTCTATTGTGGTTTATGCGTTATTGATGAAGTAGATTTAATTCAAAATTTGTTAACTGTTAATTCAATATGTTTAAATGAAATGCAGGAAATTGTGTATAATTTAATATTCTGTACAAGGAAGTCATGTGGTGCACACACCAGATTTTTTTATATTAGTTACTGAATAACAAATTGTATTATCCGATTACAGATGTAAGTTAAAAGCACTAAAACATTGACGAGGAAAAATTTAACAAAAATTTCTTTCCATATGGTAAAAATAGATTTTGTTAATGATACTCATAGGCCAAAAGATTACATTTAGTGGTATTCGAATTAAGAATAACGGATTTGATATTCACATAAAACCAAAACCAGCGTGAGAGCTCGCATGGCTGCACCAGGTGGCAGAATTTAGGGAAGAAGAGGAGTTAAACAGAACTTTTTCATTGCGATGACAATGCCCCAATCATCAATCAATTAACAGATGGCAAAATCTGTAGTTTTTTATGGTTTTAGATCTAGAAAATACCGCCACCAATAGTGAAGATAGAGAGGTTATTGAAAAAGAAAAAATTTTAAATGACAAGTTAATCAGAATTCTCGACACAGCAATCACAGGACTTGAACAATGGAAATTAGTAATAGAACAAGAAATTATATGTCTATAGAAATAAAGATAAAGTATTAGCACAAAAAACAAAGCTACTTAAACAACTTACACTGAAAGAAATGTTTAATAAAGTAAAGAGATAAATATTAAGTTCTTTTATATTGCAAACTTTGATACCCTTTAGATTATAAATGCTTCATTATTTCTTAAATCACGATTTCATATTTTTAATTTTATAATTTCTACATGCCATCTTAGCAGATTTAAAATGATCTAATATCTGGAAAGATCCCAAATCTGCGACTACCGAGGTCCTGATGAATCCGAATCTCGGATTTTGTACTGTATTTATTTGCATGCAGGCAAATGTTTACTATATGCCTGCCATTACCACAAATTACAGTTTGCAGGTGAGTTATAACACTGTAAACTGCAGGATGCAGCATATCAAAACACATGCAAGAGATTTCATGATGAATGGCATTCTTTAACTGCACAAGAAAAGATGGGCTATTGTGATACACTCTGGACTTGACATAACACCAATGCTAAAAATCAAGTGGTGTTAAGTCTGGCGAGCAAGGGAACCACTCATTTCTAGACAGCTAATTAATAGCTGTTTGGTGAAAGTTCTTCTTATGAATGTCTTCACTTCGGTTGTGATATAAGGTGCAGCCCAGTCTTGCATGAACATCACTGTGTCGAGGACATTTTGTTCCAGTAAGCATATTACCACTTTCTTCGGCAGCAGTTGCAAGTAATGTTTTCCAGTAATTAAACAGGTCTACCAAATTTTACACAGTGCTCTTCAAAGAAGAAAGGGCCCACAAAAATGAAGACGGTAAAACCACACCATGCAGTTAAATGTGGTGAATGTAGGAATGGAGAACAAAATCTAGATATTTTGTTCTCCTGATGAGGAGGGACCTGTAGCTGCCCTCGAAATCGATTGAGTGTTTTTAGTAAATATACGCCAAATACAAGGTTGTTTCAGCGAATTTGATTGTCACAGTGGCATGTTTCTCTTCTATTGTAATTTGTGCATTTTCGAGGAAATTCTACTTTATATCGTTTTACCACATGCACCATTTTGACTTTTGTTGCTTCTTTCCACGTGGCCATTGTTCTTCAGACTTGGGTAAGTTTCTCTCTTTTTGTTTATATTCCTTTTGAATATTTTGTCATATGTTTATATAAATTGTCTTCATTAATTATTTATGCCTTTTCATGTTATAATTATTTTTTTTTTGTGGCTTTCGCAATTATATATTTTTTTGTTCACTTGTTTCTTGCTTGTACCTCCTTTTTCACAATATGTCCACTGACAGGAACCGATTTTGTAAGTTACGCCTTAAGCGTATGAAATTCTTGAATCATCTGCAGTTTCTACTTAAATGCAAACACCAAAATATCATTCCCAAATTTATGCATGTGAAATGTAGCCTAAAATCTTCCATTCACATTTCAAAAATTTTGCATGAATTCAAATTGTCACTTCTTCGTCATATTATAAGGAACACGCGCAAACGTTTATCCAAAATTTAATTTGAATTATATTACCTCCATTTAAAAATTGCTAATTCAACTGTAAATTTTTCTTCATTTGATCAAGCATCTTGGTCTAGAACCGATACCGTTTGTCAACGGCATAAAAATGTGCTTATTTCTAAATTCCTCAAGCTCACACACCAGTCAGTTAGTCCCACCCATCTAGTTAATCTTCCCACTGTAAACGCTCACCCCATCGTTAATATCTCTAACAAGAATCTTTCAGAGGATCAGTTAAAAGTATTAAAATATAACTTCAACTTTTCAGAGACATCTAAACCTTCAGTTCCTCAAATCATCGCCGCTATTGAAAAAGTTTTTAAATTCTCCAAAATTTTAGAAACACAGAAGGATACAATCCGCCACCTAATTACTCATAGCGTTAATTTTAATAACAAATATTTGGGTTTGAATCTTACCAAAAAGGAAAGAGAGACCTTTCGTGAAATTCATTCTGATACTAATATTATTATTTCTAAAGCTGATAAGGGTGGACAGATCGTTGTTATGGACAAACCTACATATATTGCTGGAGTCTCTAAACTGATAAATGAAGGCCCATACTGCTCGATCCCTAAAGATCCTTCAACTTCGGACCTCACAAAAGTTAAAACAACTATTGAATCTTCTCACATACTCCCAACACAGTTGAAGAAATCACTTATTCCGCCTATTGCTAACTGTGCTAGGCTTTACGTTCTCCCAAAAGTCCACAAAACTGGGATTCCTTTTCGACCAATTGAGACCAATTGTCAACATAGGTACAGCATCATATCCTTTGGCCAAATATTTAGTTTCTAGATTTTCTCCTGTACTTGCTAACAATATTCACACTGTAAAAAATTCTTCTGAAGTCATCGATAAACTTAAAGGTATTTTTCCACTGCGTCCCATTATGGTTTCATTTGATGTCAAATCACTGTTTACTAATGTTCCAGTCGAAGGAGCACTAAAATATCTTGAAACTAGGTTTAGGGAATTCCATTTCACACACACTAAAATTGATGAGTTCGCTTCGCTCACTAAAGTCTCTCTCTGTCAAACCCACTTTGTTTTCCAAAATGAATATTATCGTCAAATTGAAGGATTAGCTATGAGTAATCCTCTCAGTCCTGTACTTGCTGACATTTATGTTCACTATTTTGAGGTAAAATTATTTGATAAACTATCTTTTCGTCTCTGGATTCGTTATTTAGATACACTTTCGCACTTTTTGATGGTAATAAAGACGATTTATCCGAGATTTTATTTATTATAATTTCAATTGATCCAGCCATCCAATTCACTCTTGAAATTGAATCCAAGAATCCCCTCCCCTTCCTTGATATTCTTATAATCTGCAATGAAATTGATTTTAACACTACTGCGTACCGTAAACCCTTTGCAGTTTGTTTACCACCCCATGCTAAGTCATGTCACCCTATTAAGCAAACAATGGCTTCTTTTTACTATTATGTATTTCACACGCTCAAAGTTTGTTCCACAGAATCCTTGCTTACCAATGAACTTAATTATTTAAAAGCAGTTGCTATTGACCGAGGATTTTCTCCTGTGATCATTGATAAAGCTGTTAAAAGTTTTCAGATTCCCATCATAGAAGACATTCCACTGTTAGTAATAATATTAATGACTTTGTCATGCTTCCATTTTATCCTTCTGTTAGTTATAAGGTTGCACGGATTCTCCACAAATTCAATTTTCAGGTCAGTTTCTCCCCTATCAATAAAATTCACGGTTCGACTCTAAAAGATTCTGTATCTGACTTTAATTCTTGGGGAATTTACAGTATATCGTGTCAGTGTGGCTTGAGATATATTGGCCAAACAAAGGAACATGAATCTTTATGCCCTAAAGGGCGAAATTAACAAGTCTTCAATAGGGTATCATAGTTGGAAATTTAATCATAATTTTGACTTTGGATCTGCAAAAATTATCCAAAAAGCTTCTTCCGTTGGTGAATTGGATTTTCTTGAAGCTTTTCATATTCACAAAGATTTAGCAAGTTTAGTGAACGATTTTATGTCTAATCCAGTCTTTCCTAGCACTTTTAAAATTCTATTAACATAATTCTTGATGATTATTTTTGCCGATAGATGGCATTGCCTCCTCGCGCGTAGTTTTACCAGATAGTATAAAAAGCCGTTACTGAGGTTTCTTTCCCTTTCTAGATATTTTGTTCTCCTGATGAAGAGGGACCTGTAGCTGCCCTCGAAATCGATTGAGTGTTTTTAGTAAATGTATGCCAAATACAAGCTTGTTTCAGCAAATTTGATTAATTATAATATTTAATTAAAAGTAGCATTTAGGCCCATTTTTCCCCCCATCTTCAGCACATGTACTATTTACATTTACATTGATTTTACGATATTTTAATGCAGAAGAAATTATTATTCGTGTTAATATTATTGTCCAGGCTCTCAGTTTGCGTTTTCTGAGCAGTAACTGTCATGATATTGAAAACTCATGCAGCTTAATATTATGGGTACTATGATCTATGCAACTAAGAAAAATATCAAATTTAATTGGCATAAAAGTGAAAGAACTGATGTTCATTTTCAAATTCAGTATATTTAAAAGTGACAAATTTTAAAACATTATAAAGAACATTATTCAAAATTATATGTATAGTTTAATAAATGAAACAAAACAAAAAATATTCCATTAAATATATTCTTGAATTATAATCATAAATATTTTAAAACTGTATGTTCATTCAGCGTAATAAAGAATCTGGAAAAATCATTCAATCTTTTAATTATATACGTTTTGTTTTCTTGCTATAAGAAGAAATTTTCTTAATATACGGAATAATAAGAATTCTTGATATTCAGTTAAGCTAACATTTTCTACAGTATAATTAGGCAACAGGCAACACTTATTGAAATATTTTAGGAAAAAAAAAAGAGTGATGAATTTTTGTTACTTAAAGAGTTTTTATAAAGACTCCATTTGTCTCTTTTATTTCATTCGGTCTGTGAGCTTCATTTTGCTGCATGCGATAATGAAAGATTCTTGGAAATGCATATGGGGAAGAATTTATGATAAGCATCACTACAACTCATGAAGTTAAGCTAGGATTTATTTATTTACATTAGAATGAAAAGAAAAGTAAAAAGAGCACATTGTCACAACTTAACACGTCTGCGTTTGCTATCGTCAATCTCTCATCTGACTACACCCTAATCTAGGTGGCGCTTGTGATCAGGATTTAGCACAGATGATAGAAGACATTCCACTATGGGCACAAAAGCACTTCTGATACCAAAATATGGGGAAGAATTTATGATAAGCATCACTACAACTCATCAAGTTAAACTAAGATTTATTTATTTACATTAGAATGAAAAGTCAAAAGAACAAATCATCACAACACACCTGCATTCACTATCGTCAACCTCTCGTCTGACCACACCCTAATCTAGGTGGCACTTTTACATAATCTCACTCTGTTACAGTAACAATTCCTACATGCATGATGAGAATCTGGCAGAAATCTTGCTTGGAAAATTTAGAAAAATTGAAATTAAAAATTTTGATGAAAATAACATTGCCTTATTCATACTGAAAAGGATTTTAAATAGTGCCTTCAGTACATTACTAACACATAATGTTCTGCCTCCCATAACTTAGGTCACTGTTTATTAAGTGTATAGGTTTCTAAAGACTATGAAAAGAGAATTTTGTCATAAAAACCTTATGTTAAATAAAACTTTTTAATTGGATGAAGAGTACTACTGCATCCTGAGTGCGGACCAAGGTGGACTGCTTTTTCTACATCCAGATATAATAACTAAGGTATCATATAATTGTACTGAAGTAAAAAAGAAATTAGTACCTGAAGAATATGAAGATAGTTTTTTTTTTAATGTAATACATTCAGCAGTCTCTTGCTTATAAATATATCAAATTCAAAGAGTTTTATAATGACATTTATAACTTATGGCAAGTGTATTAAAAGGCACTCCTTGGAAAATATCATGCAATAAATTTCTTAAAAACTACTGTATTCAAATAATGATGAGAAACATATCAGGGAAAAGACTTCAGTAAAATAGACAATTTGTGCTTAATTTAAATCAGGCTTTCAATTCATGAGTAATTGTTTGGTAAGTTTTGCATACATTTCTCTAAGTACTTTGGTAATTCTTTAGTTTTACAAACATTTCGCTAAGTGCAGCATTCTCAATGCCTACTACAGCTGTATTAATTATGCAAATGTATACTGTTATTTCATTTCTTGAAAATTCAGGTTGAGGGCTGGGCTATCATCCCTGTAAAAATTCCGTTGTTATGAAATCTCAAGAAGAAAATAACCCAGGGCTAACTTCAAGGAGACAAAGAGGAAAGGAGTCAAAGGTTTTGAGAACTGGATCATAGAGCGTTCATTCTTTGTATAGAAATAAAGGACTACAAATGCTTACTGAGCAGTTTGATGTTTATAGAATTGCTATTTTAGCTATACAGAAAGTTAGATGGATAGGAGAGGGAATAACTGAAAAGAGAAATCATACAATGATCTATAGCTGTGATGCGGCAAGAAATGCTGGTTTATGGTACTGGTTTTATATCGAGTAAGGGAATTAGTCCATTATTAATTGACTCTGTGGCCAAGGTACCTAGGTTTTTGTAAAATAAGGATAAAAGGAGTCTTTTAAAATTATAGTTTGATTAATTTTCATGCCTCAATGGAGGACAAAGAATGCATGGTGAGGGAGCTTTTCTATGATGATTTTTATGCATTATGTTCCTCCTGTCCAGGGAATGATGCGCAAATCTTACTGTGTGATGCAAACACAAAAATTAGTAAAGAAGAGGAATTTATACCTATTATCGGTAAATTTAGTCTCCACGATTTTTCAAATGACAATGGCAAGCAACTTATTGATTTTGTGGCACATCATAATATGAACATAACAAGCACTATGTTCCAACATAAAAAGACTTGAAGTTGTCCCGCTAGAGGTACTTTCAATCAAATAGATAATTTCCTGATTGATTTAAGGCATATGTCAGATACATTAGATGTAAGAACATATCGTGGTGCCAACTGGATTACAATCATTTTTCAGTCATGGCAAAGGTTAGAGCACGAATTTCAAACTTTTGCAAAATCCATGGAGAACATCTGGAAAAAATAAGATTGCAGTTAGCTCAAGTGCAACACAACTATTAACGATTCATATTGTGAAGAGAGTATTAACTTAAAATGGAATAAACTAAGGGACATTATCATTGAAACAAGTAACCAAGTTGTGGAAAAGGTTAAGAGGATGAAAAGGAAGGACTGGTTTGATAACGAATGTTTTTTAGCTTCAAAAAGAAAGAATGAAACATAATGTAAAATGCTGAGCAAGGAGCATTCAAGGAATGCTATGATTGCATATAAGAAGAGAAAAGGATTCATAAGATGAAAAAAGAGGAAGTTCTTCAAAGATCTTTTGAGAAATGTTGAACATTCGATGAGACCCAATGAAAGCACCTTTGTTTTTTGAAAAATAGACCTTAGCATAAAGAAATCAAACTAGGAACCTCCTCATGTCATAACAAGGAGGGAACTGTTTTGAGAGATAGAACAGAGGTGCTGAAGAGATGGGGTGAACATTCCGATGGCTTGCTGAATTGTGATAATGGAGAATTTGAGGCTCTCACAGAAAGCTCACTAATTTACAGCCAAGATGAGGTTGCTCGACCATCATTTGAAGGAGCTGTTGAAGGAATTAACAAGTTAAAAGATAATAAAGCACCTGGTTCTGATGCTATTCCGGCTCAGTTAGTGAAAAAATGTGACTAGAATTTACTAAAATATATAGTTTAATACAGACAATATGGGATCAGGAAATGATACCCGAGGAATGGAAACTGAGTGTAACTTGTGTAACACACAAGAAAGGAGATCTATTTGAATGTTCTAATTACAGAGGAATCAGCTTGCTTTGTACAAGTTATAAAATATTCTCAGAGATTCTATTCAGTAGAGTCTCTGTACATACGGAAAGACCAATTGGAGACTATCAGAGTGGCTTTAGAATAAGAAGACCCAGCATAGAACAAATGTTCAACATTCAACATGTTATGGAGAAGAAAAAAGAATTTGAAATCGATACTCACCACCTCTTTTTTGATTTCAAAGCTGCCTATGATAGTATTACTAGAAAAGCTCTCATCACAGCCTTAAGGGAGTTTAAAATACCCAGAAAATTATTCAAGATAATCACCCAGACACTAGATGAAACTAAAATCATGGTGAAAATACAGAATGAACTATCAAAGCCACCTGAAATTAAAAATGGCATGCAACAGGGTGATACATCGACATGCCTTCTCATCAATCTGCCACTAGAAAAGTAATAAGAGATTCAAACATCTTTAATTAACTGATACAGTTATTGGCTTTTGCTGATGACACTGACATTATTGATAGAACACCAGCTGCTTATAGGCAAATAGGCTTTTATATCTCTGGAGAAGGACACTCTCAGGATGGGCCCGAGAATTAATGGAAATTAAAGTATATGCCATGTCCTAAAACAGACTTCAAGGACACCCACTTAGAAATTGGAGAATATAAATTTGAAACTGTTGAGAGCTTCACATATTTAGGCTATGGAATTAAGAACAGGGACAATATTACTACAGAAATACAAAAGAGAATCACTGCAGTCAATAGATGCTTCAATGGAATAATAAAATATATGAAATCAAGTGTGATTTAAAGAAAAACAAAGTTTTTACTGTATAAGTGCCTTATAAGACTAATTTTGACATATGCATGTGAAACTTGGATCATGACGTGCAGGAGTAAGGACATGTTGGGCCTTTTTGAAAGGAAAGTTTTAAGAAGTATTTTTGGAGGTTTACAAAAGATGGTGTGTGGCTTAGAAGATCAAATTTGGAGCTATATCGCTCATATAATGAACCTGACATCATTAATTTCACTAAGTGCTAAAGAATAAAATTTTCTGAATGAAGCCTCTTAAAAAGAACATTTTTGAGAGGCTCCATCACTGCCCACGGCAGAAAATTTTCTCTCAATGGAAACCAATTTCAAATAATTAGTTTCTCAGAAAGCAAGTACTCTGAAATGCAAATTTTGGAAGTTCATTCTCAAAGATCCCATCTCTGATTTTAACTCTTGGGAAATTTTAGCTTATCATGTGAATGTGGCTTGACATATATAGGCCAAACTGAAAGAGCATTGAAATTTCTAATCAGGGAACATAAATCCTATGTTTAAATAAATAATAAAGAAAGAAAACCAAGAAATGAGAAAACAAAGTCAATAAATAAACAATTTTTTAATAATTAATTACATCTGGAGAGTTAATCATTATTTTGACTTTATATGGGATCTACAAAAATTATCCATAGAGCTTCTCAAGTTAGTAAACTGGATTTCTTTCAATTTTTCCACATTAATAAAAATTTTTTCAGCACTTTCAAAATTATAATATTTTTCATGTTTCATTGTTATTTTCCTTGATAATCATGTTACATTTGTTTTTACTTTGCTCCACTTCTTTCTATATAAAGTTGTCTCACTCCTCTGATAGCTGAAATTTTCTTTCTACCTTCTCGAACAGAAAAACCTTTGACTGTTCTTGAAAATTATTTCCAAATCTACACCAAAATAAGGTTACTTTTCTGTCTAATTTTAAAATCTATAAGTTTCTTTAAAATTAAATAAAGACAAAAATGGGGCACTCGTCCATAAACCTTCTCATTGTGCATCCTGGAAACAGAATTTTTTCAGAAAATAAGGACAAATTTTACTAAAACACTGTCACATCTTTTCGTGTACATGTATGTGTTGTCAGCTACATGCATTGACAGTTAAACATGCTATCTGCTAAGTGTCCATGTCAGCTAAATGGCCTTCTTCTGTATAATGGGATAATATATTCATAGACTAGACAGGTTACACATACAGACCGAAAATATTTTAGTTCAGCATATATTTTAATTTATGCAGATACCCTAATCTAAAACATGTACTACCACAATAAATACCAAATCACAGGAAATTTTTGGATCACAGTATATACAGCAGCAGTTCCCAACCTTTTCTGCTCCATGCGCACCTTTTACTGTTGTTAGACGATCATACCATCATTTCCAAAATTAAAAAATACATACACATTTATTTTAATTTAGCTATTTTTAATGTGTTTCATGAATTAAACAAGAAATAGTAAAGAAAATGCTGTTAAGTACTAAAGGTTGAATAAAGAGAACTTTTTTTTTAAATATTCATAAACTAAAATAGCTAAAAGAAAGGCTGACCACATTGTCTCCCCCTGAAACTATGAAATTCTCCTGCAGTTCAGAACCTTTGGTATATAGATTAATGTTAGTTATCATTTGTCTTATACTTAGCAACAGGGTACAAGGCCCAATACAAATATACTTGTACATAATAAAAGAAAATAAGGGACAGAACTACAAACTGAAATCACTCCAACACTGCAGAACAGAACTTTTACACACACGAAAAATTCATGCACTCATAAAGTAAGTGGCATAACCGCTTTCATCTGGTTATGAGAATCTCTGTCATTTGCTAAGCTAAGATAAGCTGTTTAAATACAGGTCTTCAAGATCAAATCCGAAAAGCTGTGTCATTCAAAAGGTGAAGAAATGCTAACAAATTATATGTTTACCGTTTTTTAACTGACACTTTTTAGCTGATTTTTTGTGCATCTGTCATGGTTAAACTGCACATTTTGTTGATAAATACCAAAGATTTATAATAAAAAATTTTATCCAGCTTTAATAAAAATGCTCAAAAGCAAGATAGTTATTATTATTTATACTAGATTATTATAATATTAATCTTATTTACCTCGTTCCAGAAGCATTTTCACTATTTCACTGTGTCCTTTCCAAGCACATGAATGTAAAGGAGTATCACCTAACTTATTCTGAAAAATATGCAACATTTCAAAACATCATATAATATCTCAGAATAATTAACAGCAGAAAGTATTTGATGCATACAAATAAATGTCTAGAATTTCAAGAACTTGAATTTCTGCAAAAATCGTGGAATTGGACATTCTACCACATGATACTTAATACCCTTGTGAATATTAAGCAATCAGTTATATTTCACTGTTTAATGCTGAAGTGGTATTTTTCAAATTGTCACAGTAGTATCGGTAAATTTGTTTTCAACCATGATTTTTAAAAAAATAATAAATAATGACATTTTATTACCTTTTTTTTATGGAGAGGCATTAATACTAACATCAAGGATTCTTCAAGAATCAAGTCAATTTTTGTTTGTTTTTTTCTTCGAAAAAGTTTTTATGAATAAATTAAGTTCTTATTTAAAATGCATAAAATCATAAATGAATCAAAATGAGAAAAATTATACAATTAGTTTAATGAGGACAAGCAATTAAATAATTTTCTTTACAAAATTCATCTACAATTTTTATATCACACATAATAAACGTGTAAGGCACCCTTGATAAATTTATAAAGATTATGACTAGTACTTTTGAAAACAATTCAATTATTCAGTTTCGTTATTTAGGTGCCCATGTTTTTATTATTAGCGACATAAAATTATAGATGAATTTTGAAAAGGGAATTACTTAATTCTTTATTTTCATTAAACTATACGATAAATTATTTTTCTCCTTTTACTTCATTAATGTTTTATAAGTTTTAAACATTTATTTTATACAAAAAAAAATTTTTTTTCATCTTTTTAATATAAATGGCAAACAATTCTTTTACATCAAATAATCTAAAAAAACCAACAATTTTGCCAAATCATCAGAAATTTGTTAAAATCTCATATTAACCTTGTTTCAAAGATTGTTTCTACTCTCTCCAATGGTTGCAAACAGTAAAATTCAAAGTGTTTTAGTTTCCTCATTAAACTAAGATATGTGCAAAAAATTGTTTCACCATTGAAATTTAAAAATATAAACTAAATTAAAAAAAAAATCACTGCACCATATTATATTGTCATGCACAGTGAGTGAGTATGAAAATTCTGAGTTCAATAGATTATCAATGAATTGTTTAAAAATGGATGGCAAAGTTTTGACCGTAGCAAACCATGAGCAAATTAAATAAAAACTTATACAGCTTATATAAAAAAATTCTTGAAAACTGACTAGCTAATATTTTCTTTTCATTCTTGTTTTAAAAGAGGATGAAAAGTTTGTTATGTAACCTTCAAAATTTCAAATTTTTACGGCTTAAACATTTTTGGATGCTAGAATTTTTAAGTCCAATAAAAGAATAACATATTATGTATCCCAGTAAAAATTAAAAAAATGAGCTTTTAAAATGAAATATTTAAAAAAAAATGTGTACAAACTTATCAATTATGGAAAAAAATTACATGGTAGGTTTCATTGCAAATGATTTTTAATTGTAATCAACTTGTTGCTTTTCAGATTAAGAAAATGATACACATTGTAAATTTAAAATCTATCTATAAAATTGGGAGTTGCAATATTTATAAAAAGGCAGAAAACTCCAATAATAAGCTTAATTTCTCTGCAGCGAAGGGAGTGAGATTAATAAATAAATAAATTTCTCTAAAATCCTATATGGAGGCAAAAAAATAGTATGAAGTAATGGCATCATAATTTGAAATTAAAGAACCAATACTTCCTATTCTATTTCAGATTGTGTAGCATATTTTCTTAAAAAATGTAGAATATGCCCAATTATTATTCTTTTGTTATTTTTGTTTTAAAAAGGGCAAAGGCTTCCTTTTTTGCAACCATTTCATTTTTAGATGTTGAAATTTTTAAGTCACGGGAGAAAAAAAAGGGTGGAGGAGTAATTTTTGAAAATTTGTCAAAAAATTAGAATTTGCATTAAAAATTTCATACAAATTTTCTTTGAAAGATCTTTTTCCATCTTATATGATGGTATAAGCAATATTTTTTCTTTTTAATTTGTCTGTTAAACAAAGATAGAGATGAAAAATTGTTTAAACAAATTAAATTTAATTAAAAAAATTTATTTAAAAAATCTAAATCAAATTTTGAAAAACTCATTTCATTGTATTGTGTTGTCTTATGCAAACAGTTTGTGTACAAATTTGAATTCAGTAGCTTATCAGGAAGTCATTTAAAAATCGAAGCTAAACTTTTGACCACAGCAACAAACACCACAAGGGAGCTATATTAAATTTTATAAAAAGAAGAATTTTGCTAAGTTTTAGAAATTAGTGAAATGAGAGAAATTTTTTGGGGAAGGGTCGAGCTTTCATAAGCAAAGATAAACCTTCAAAAACAGTTACAAAACAATGTTGTCCTGGACAGAATTTTGTGAGGACATATTTCTGCATAGGATTTTATAGCCATAATGTATTTATTTTATTATCTACTGCAGTAAATTGTTTTGTTTGTAGGTGGAAAAAAAATGTTTGAGAGAAGCTTAAAGTTTTAACAATAGATAAAAACTACCAATGCAACTCATATAACTGAAATCAATCTTAACATAAAGATTCTGATAAGCACTTTTTGAAAAGTGTAATTTACTTACTGTGTAAAAAATTACTCTGGCCACTAAAAGCCTTTTTTAAATAGTTAGAAAATCATCATCATACTTCTGATTTTGATTCTTTTCTGCATCAAAGAGCTTCTTTCTAAGTTTGCATGATTTCTTGAACCTTCACATTTTATTGGCAATAACAACTGACTGATGTAATTTACTAATACATTTGTATTATATAGTTATGTGTTATATCACATCTCCTGCTTTCAGTTTTGATAAAACTTTTTAATAAGACAATATTTAAAACAAGTTCTGATTCATAATTAAGCAAAAATGTTTATCTATCTGTATTTGAAATAAAACTAATAATCTAAAAGATTCCTTACAAAAAAAAAAAATCTATAACTTCTTTTAGTTTTAAAAATGCAGTAAGCATTAGTAGTTTTAGTTTTAAGTAAGTAACAATGAAAAAATATGAACAGCTACCATGCACCATAATAAAAGCTTAATTAATTAGTTCATAAAATATAAAGATCTATGAACTATTACCAGGTGATACAATTAAAAAAATTTTGATTCAACTTTGTACTTTTTGATATCAGTATTTCAGGCAGAATACTAAAATATTCACACGGCAACATTTACAACAACAAAAAAAGTGTTATAATGTATTATAGATAACAGAGAAATAAATGAAAATTCTGTAATTATCTACATACATTTTAGATCATTTCATTGATTCTCAGAACTTGAAATAAACAGAAGAGTATGTAGCAAAATTTTACACTAGTATTTGAATGAGAACAATGTTAATTTAAACACTTGCTTGGATTTTTAATAGTACAAAATAAATTCTATGCTTGTTTAGTAGAACATGATTAATATCTCAAACCATTAGTATCAATATGTGCAGGGTTTATCAGTGATGGAATTATTGCAGATACAAAATGATATTAAGACAGGCAAAAGTCAGATGAAAAAAATGATTTTAAAAATGAACTATTATTAAATTTCCAGTAATACAGTACTACACTACAGCTAACGAAAAGAGGGTAATCAAAATAGTTCATTATTATATAAATTAAAAATACTTATTTTGAGAGTGAAAAATTAAAATTTTCAAAAGAAAATTAATATTCTATAATAACTGGATATGTACAGTACCCACCACTTATTAAACTCACTGGTTAATAAACTCAGCCATTCAAATACATTACGTTAGAATTTTCAGGAACCAAAACAACTGCATACTAATCGATAGAAAAAGCGCCTTTTATTAAACACAAATTGGCAAAAGACTGATTCTTCAGTATCAGAATATCCTACCTGTACCTATCATAGCTTTTCATATTTCATCCATTTAATGTATTCTGGACTGTGGCTTTATTGTTCAGGTATGTAGTGCTTGAAGCTTGAATAAAACTGAAAATTTAATACCCTTTTCTGTCTGTGTACCTCAGAGCCACTGTTCTCAAAATTCTTTGCCCATACTGGGTTTTTGAAGGGCAACATTTTTTTATCCTAATGTTAATAAAAACAGTCTTCTAGAGTAGAGGCACAGTTAATTTGTTATGCGCTTAACTTATAACATTATAAAAATGCCTACACAAAAAGATTTAAGTCTGAAAGGAAAGGATACATTTTTAGATGATTTTGATGTTCTTAGTAAGTGCAGCCCTCCCACCCCAAAAAGCTGCTTTAGAAAGGGGAATTTATCAAACAACACTGTGCAATGTACTTAAACAAAGAATTATAACTGATAAAGAACTAATAAAAATTGAAAATGTCTGAAGGAAGTGCTAAAAAGACAGAAAATTTAAAGACACTGAAGTTGATTTTCTAGAATTATTTTAAGCTATAAAAGCTTGTAGAATCATTAGGAATTTTTGAAGCAGGAGACATGAAAAATATGCATTGCACTCACTAGGATTTGAACACCAGACTTCCCAACTGCTAGCCAAACCATGCTACCCATATACACCACAGAGGAACACAAAAAGGGAGGAGAAAATACATTATAAGCTAAATAATGTATATATTTCTAGATTTTTTTCACTAATGCATTAGAGAAAAACCACCATGAATCTAATAACAGATCAACATGTAGCTATGATAACAGACGTTTTACTTGGGGCTACTAAGTGAATACAAGCCACACGAGATTTATAATACAGATGAAACTGGGCTGCGTTACAGAACATTACTGGAACACACATTTATACTTAAAAGTGAAACAAGTGAAACAGCAGTTGGTTTAAGAAACTGAAGGAATAAGTTACTGCATTATTAGTGTGCACTATGGACTCAACAATTAAGAAGACGACAAAAAAAAAATCAATATACTTGTAATAACACCACAAAAATTTACAGCATTCCTTCTTGCAGGGTGCTCACAGTAATAGGGTAAAGTTGTTCAGGGACTTTGAGAATACAATAAACCAGGGGCTGCCTCATGCATCCTTTTTCCTACTGCTAGAAGTTCATTTCCCCTCCTTTTTAAAACTTGAAAAATACATATTCATTTATTTAGATTGTTTTTAACATGTTATATTAATTAAACAACAAAAAGTATAGACAACACTGATAAATAATGAAATTTGAATAAAACTAGTCTTTTTATATTCATAAACTAATGCTAAATACTGAACAACCAAAGAGAAGGTTGATTGGATCCCCCTCTCCTGAAATTGTGGAATTCACCCCAAGTTGAGTACCCCTGTGCTATACTGTTTGTTATCCACAAGTTTTTGCTGCTATGGCAAGCAAATTCTTGGCTGCTCTCAACATCAAGGTTTTTTGCTTTTGTTAAGCTATTTGTCCCCCAATGGACCCGTAGTGCCTGGTATTTGAAACGTATCCTAAAAGTTTAAGTAATCCTTCCCACTGAAATTTACCAGGATTACTTTGAAACTGAGAAAATATATTAACAGCATAGGCTATATCAGGACGAGTATGATTACAAAGAAATGAGAGGTATCCTAAAACATTTCTATAAGGATAATTTGTTATCTCAGTCGTTTCTTCTAGTATGCTGGGACTCTGAGTATTTCACACCTTTAACTATTGGGAGGGAGGTAATTTGTAATTTAAAAGACTTTAAATGGTTAACTGTGTCTTCTATATATAATTGCTGATGAATTAGGACACTATTATTCTCATACTCAAATTCTACACTCAAAAGTTTTCTTGTTTTACTCAAGATTTTCAAATCAAAATATGAACTTTTAATATCTCCTGTATCCAAACACAACAATGTCATCAATGTAAACCGACAAAATGATAAAATCTTTAAATCGATAGACACAATTACACCAATTATACTTGATAAACCCTAGGTTACAAAGTGTTTTATATAACTCGAAGTACCACAATCGCCCACTCTGATGCAGACCATACAAAGCCCTATCTAATCGACACACGAAAGCTTCTTTATCTCACTCTACAAAACCCTGAGGCTGAGACATGTAAAGTTCCTCAGATAATGGAGTGTAAAGGTAGGCACTTTTCACATTGTACTGTATGTTTGTCCATCCAAGATGTGCAACTACGAAAGAGAAAAAGAACCTTATTACTGAAAAGTTGATTACAGGAGAGTAGGTTTCATCATAGGTATCGTATTTAATTTGCTGATAATCTTGAGCCACCAAACGAGCTTTAAAACGAACAAATTCATCACGTTTAATGTTGAAGATCTACCTGCAACCTAGTGGAGTCTTGTCTTCAGGAAGTGGAACAAGATGCCATACCTTACGTTTTCGCATGTTGGCCATTTCCTCTATCCATTTATCCTTTTCTGCGGATTTCATTGCTTGATTATAAGTGTTCGGAATTGAAATCTCTAGTCAGCTGTCTTGGGTTTATGACACTGAGGGGTTGCCAATTGGGTCGATTTCACCACAATAAGTATTGCTTCCCTTGAAATCAAATAAAGTAGGATCATATTGAATATTATTTTCAGTGCAATATTTTTCACATCATTTGGTAATCGTAGTCTTTGGTTACACCTCTTCTCAAAATAATACACATCAGTACGAGTGCCGTCTGGTCTTGGAACAGGTTTACAAAGCTAAGTTACCTGTCTCAATGTGGATTGAGTGTCAGTGCCAGATATAGATGAGGGTGCACTGGTATCAATTCTTTTCTCTGTTTCAGGGGAGTAGCCAACTGGAGAATCAATAGATTGGAACTTGACCCTCTCTTCAGATTCCAAATCAGGAAGGGTGCCCAGTGCAGCTCCACTGCGACTTCCTTGCATTCCAATTGACTCTTTAAAAGTAGTGTTTAGGATTTCTAGTACTTTTGTTCATTTTCCAACCAAATTTTGTACCCTTTTGTTCTTACACTGTATTCAATTAATCGGCCCTTCGTTGCCTTCGGATCAAGTTTAGAGTTTCTTTTAGCTTTTGGAATTCCCACATAGGCAACCATTCCGAATGCCTTAAGGTGACACACTGAAGGTTTTCATTTAGTATACAATTCAAATGGGGTTTTATCTCGACCTTTATGACAAATTCTGTTAAATGAATATGCAAAATACATCACTGTATCTGACCAAAATCCAGGACTGATACCACTATCATGTAAAATTGCACGTACATTGTTGAGAGCTGTCTGATTAAATCTCTCACAAACTCCATTTTGTTCCAGATTATATGTATCTGTAAATTTGTGCTTTTCTCCATATTTGTATGCCCTAAATTGTTCATTGTTATATTCTTGCCCATTGTCAGTTCTAAAATATTTCAACTTAAAGTTCAGAGATCTTTCATCAAGTGCTATATGCCTTTCAAAGACTTCAAATACCTGGTTTTTCTCTACAATGGGGTACGCTACCACATAACAAGAATATTCATCAATTAAGGAGACAAAATAACGATCACCATTTCTACCTGGGATGCTAATAGGTCCCCATACATCAGAAAAAAATCCTTTCAAGCGGTTTCTTCACTTGAATACCTTCTAAAGATCTGTAGGGTATTCGTCTCTGCTTATTGATTTGGCAATGTTCGCAAAAGGAATTAGGTACAGGCTTTAAAACAGGAAGACCTCGAACTGAATGTCTCTTACTAGTCCTGACAATAGCACCACAATTTATATGACCAAACTAACCATGCCATAATTCGGTATTATTATGTTCGACTACGGACGCCTCAAATTTCACAAATTTGCCCCCTTTCTCACTATTTTTGGGAATACGTGATAATTACTCCTTATCAACTTAGCCTTAAAAATAGTCTCATTTTCATCATCAGTAATTTTAATTTGCCCATTTTTACTATAAAATCTTGCTCCATTGATATCCATCTTAGGTCCAGATATTAAATTTTGTCTCAGATCAGGTGAGTACAAAACATCCTTAAACAAAATAATTTCATCTCCAAATTTCATATTAATAGTGCCTTTCCCATGAACTGGAAAAGTTCCCCCATCAACAGCTACCAGCATGTTCTCATTTTTAACAGGAGAAAAAGTATCGTATAATTCACGATTTTTACAAAAATGATGAGATGTGGCAGTACCAAAGATCCAACTGTTATCATTTTCCTCCAAGTTGTTAACATTAGCTTGAGCTATGAAAAAGGACTTAGCATGGAAATTATTTTTGTTTTTACATGACTTGGCTGTAGAGCTACGTTTAAAGGATGTTTTATTACTACTAGATACAGCAGAGGAAACAGAAGCAGGTGAGAGTGATCTGGAAAAATTACCTTTTATTCTACAGTACTTTTGTATATTACTTTGACGGCCAAATTTATAACACTTAAACCCTTCATTCTGCTTAAATTTAGGTTCAAAGTGAGTACTTCGAACTTCTATAGTTTTGTTAGAATTTTCCCAATCTACATCCCTTAAATTAAGAAGTGTTTCCTCTGCAATAATTTCAAGTTCAACATTTTTAAATATAAATTTTTCATCTGACCATCTTAAAATGCTCTGAACTACCTGATCGTATTTTTCTGGAAGAAACCTAAGAAATTGGAAACATATATAGGCATCTCTTACCGCTTGATTAATATTAGCCAGTTGTTCAGTAATACGTTTTAATCTGGATGAAATGAGACTAATGCTTCCATTTGGCTTAATTTAACAATTTAAGAACTCTGAAAACAAGGACATGTATCTAGCTCGATAATCCGGCCGGAAAAATTTAGCAAGTATATACTATGCAACTACAGGATCATCTATTTTACATATTATATTTCTATATTCAGGACTTACATTCATATAAATTAACGATAATGCCAAACGACTTCTATTCTGATAGTCGGCAACCATATCTTTTGCAATACCTTTAACTTCATTTAATTCGGGACGTTTTTCAATACCTTTAACCAGAAGCCAAGCATTTTTCTCATTTAAAACAAATTTCATATCTTTAGACCATGTAAAGTAATTACATGCATCAAGTTTAGCAATATTGTGCATAACATTAATGGTGGCCATATTTGAAATTCAATAAAACCACTCCCCAATCTCTTAAGTCCTTAATTAATTTAAACTTCAAAAATCTGCACTAAGAATAATTTAGGGACTGGGCCCATAACCAAAATGATACGAGAATCAAAGTTTAACTACTAAGCTATAGAAAGCATTTAAAGCATTAGCAAAAATAACTATCACAGTAGAAACACCCTAAGTTTATGTATTATGCAGACATGGATGACAAAAGTTTTAAACTTAACCAATTTATACGAGGGGGAGTCAAATGAAAACCATAAAAGTAGAAATAAAAATCCGCATATGGCGCCAGTGAGCTGCAAGTTGGCATGCCTGTTTGCGATAGTATGCCGGATGTCTCCTAGGTGGCAGCAGCCGGCAGATGCACAAACACCGGCGCAACAACAGTTCCAAAATGGCAGCCCCACTAGCCACATGCACCAGCAAGGAGCAGCGTTCTGTGATTCGATTTTTGTGAAGTGAAGGTGTGAAACCGATTGACATTTTTAGGCAAATGAAGGTTCAGTATGGAGATGTGTGTTTGTCACAGCCACAAATCTATGAATGGTGCCAGAAATTTGCAAATGGTGTTACGTCCGTGGCCGGGGCATTTGTGCATGATGTTCTCCAGTTTCATAAGGTGTCTGCAAGATGGGTGCCCTGACAACTGACGCCTGAACTGAAACAACGACGTGTTGATGCGTGCGAAGACCTTTTGTGGCATGCTGAATGTGATGGTAATGCCTTCCTGTTACGAATCGTCACTGGTGACGAAACATGGGTGCATTACCATCAGCCTGAAACAAAGCGAGCGAGCAAGGAGTGGCGCCACTCCTCATCACCGGAACCCAAAAAGTTTCGGATACAGCCATCTGCAGGGAAGGTTATGCTGACCCTGTTTTGGGATGAAAAGGGCATCATCTTGGAACACTACACGCCACGAGGAACCTCTGTGACGAGTGCTACGTACTCGCACCTCCTAAAAAATCATCTCTGGCCTGCCTGCCATCAAAACGAAACGACGTGGATTGCTGTCAGCCGGTGTGCTGCTGCAACACGAAAATGCACGGCCCCATACAGCGCGTGCAACGGTTGCGGCCATCACAGACCTGAAATTTGAATGCCTCCCACATCCCCCTTACTCGCCAGACCTCACACTGAGCGATTTCCATCTGTTTGGTCCACTCAAAGAAGCAATGGGCAGCAAGAAGTTCCACTCCGATGAAGAGGTACGCAACGCGGTGCACGAGTGGTTGCGCCGTCACCCAAAAGACTTTTTTTCTGCAGGTATTCAGGCTATTCTATTTCAGGCTATTTAAGTGCTGGCGGACTTGCATTGAACGAGGAAGGGACTATGTTGAAAAGTGATTTACTTCTGTACTCTGTGTGACCAATAAATAATATTTAAAAAATGATTATGGTTTTCATTTGACTCCCCCTCGTATAAAAAAAAATTAACAATATATATAACAATAAATATGCAATAAAAAATTTGATAAATACAAGAAACTTGAAGTTAAGATTGTAACATAATCATTGAAAAAAAAATTGCACTTAGTTAACTATTCATTAATCCCCAAGGGTTTTCTTTTAAGAATATTATACTATTAATGGTAGAACAAACACATTACTTGTTCCATGAATACTGGCATTCAAAAACTCGCGACAAACACATTACAGCAAAAAAAACTACATGATTAACTTGAATTTCACTTGATTAAATAAATCCATGCTTTTAGCTATGAAGGCACCTGAAAAATTAAACCTTGAAAACACTTGTGTTTAAAGATGCAGCTCACAGGAAACAACATATTGAAAACATCACTGCTTTGCCAAATCCTGAAAAACAAACATGGCACAAAGCCACTGTGCTAAAGAGCCACTCAACACTGGATGACACGCATTGCAAAAACATTCCCGAATGCGAACTGGAACAACACCCAAAGAAAATGAAAAAGGAAATAATGCCCTAAATTAGAGTGATGCGAGACATTTATATATGTAGTAGATATGACGTCACTGAACAGCAGCCAATCAACTATTAGCACGACCCTGCTTTCCAGATGATGTAATCTCGAGTTTTGCTTTTGCATATTAATAAGGCTGGAACAGTTCATTCGTAACATAAACAGTGACGGCAAATTCGAAGAGGAAAAATAAAATTTGCTATATCCCTTAAAGTAATACACTAAACCTCATGTATTGAGTAATTATACTTTGCAATGCATTTAAATTAAAACTGCATACAAAAGTTTGAATTATTTCAAGGAGGAGAGATGATGCAAAAGGGCTTACAATAAGCCATATTTGCAACAAAATGGACCGCTAATTCAAGCGCCGATGCACGAAAAGAACAATGAATATCTGGACCGCTGTCAACGTGTTGACTTTTCAAGGGAAACAAACCAATCTACTATCAATTAACAGAACTAAATTAGGTGAGAGTGTTTCATCTTTCTTCCAACTAAGGACCAAATCATATTTCTGCTACAGCCAAATTACAAGTCACGAATAATACTCAATTAATAGAAAGAAACTAGGTCATCTAAGCCAAAATTACTTTCATAACAAAAAGCAAATGAGTAAATAATCTCTTAACTTTAAGTTGTTCATGAAAGACACAACTAAACGAGATCCTTACTTTAGAAGAGACATTTCCCGACACTCTCATTTTCAAACTTATTCAAAAGCAAAAACAAAAGTTATACATTTTTTAACTTAAAAAGCAGTTCAAAAGCAAAAGAAGATCAAAACTGACATAATTTCCCAAACTAAAGCTAAGCAAAAGTAATTAAATCGATATTTAAAGATCAAACTCAGAAAGAAAATTAACTTACTTGCCTGCAAAGAGACATTTCCCGACACTCTCATTTTCAAACTTATTCAAAAGCAAAAACAAAAGTTATACATTTTTTAACTTAAAAAGCAGTTCAAAAGCAAAAGAAGATCAAAACTGACATAATTTCCCAAACTAAAGCTAAGCAAAAGTAATTAAATCGATATTTAAAGATCAAACTCAGAAAGAAAATTAACTTACTTGCCTGCAAAAATGTTTTTTTAAATGGTTGGAAATGCAATTGTATTCAGTTACGGAATGTAACAAGGTTGTCATGAAAAGTGCTGTTCTCTATTTAAGATTGTTTAGCCTTAAACTGGCAAGAAAACTTTAAAAGTTTCTTGGAGACAATATATTGAGAGTATGCCGGTACTAAAACAGCGCTTAAAGCTGCTTAGTTAGTATATAAATTCTAAATAAAAGTAATTAAGAGTAAATTATATATATATAACGGTAAATTTATATTTCTTTACTGTAAATTACAACTCGGAATCTAAAAATTTAGCTATAATGATTTCTGCATGACATCTTAATAACAAAAAAAAAAAAATAAAAATTAATATATAGTTTTGGATGAATTTTGGTTCCTTAGAGATGGTATATAAAAAGTTTTCTAATTATATACATATATACACAGTACAAAGTGCGAGATATGGACTCGTTGGGATTTCAGTGATCCCGAATTTGCGATTTTTCCTGATATTAGATCATCATTTTAATTCCACTAAGATGGCAAGTATAAATTATAAAATTAAAAACATGAAATCGTAATTTATGAAATAATGAAGCATTTATGATCTAAAGGGTAGCAGCATTTACAACCAAAAAAAAAAAAAAAACTTAATATTTATTTGTTTACATTATTAAACATTTCTTTCAATTTTAAGTTGCTTTGTATTTTCTGCTAATACCTTCTCTTTAATTCTATAGCTAGATCTAATTTCTTGTTCAGTTACAAAGTTCCATTGTTCAAGTCCTGCAATTGTTGTGTCAAGAATTCCAACTAACTAGTCAATCGATATTTTTTTGTTTTCAGAAACCTCTCTATCACTTTCTTCACTATCGGTAGCAGTATTTTCCGGATCTAGAACCATACTACAGATTTCACCGTCCGTTAATTGATTGATGATTGGAACATAGTCATGGTTAGAATTTTGCTGTAGTGAAGATCACATTATTAAAAGTCAAAATAAAATGTCTGTGATAATAAAATGTGATGAAAAACTTGACACTTATAAAGTTAGCTAACATTACATTATGACCACAATAACCCATAAAATAAACTTATGCATGCAAGATAAGATATGTGACCTAGCATAGGAACATTAAATAAACAACTTACCCAGAATTAGAAAAGCTAGATGCAGAGTGAGGGTAATCTATAATTACATGTGACTTCTATTTTATTTCTTGTTTACAAGCATGATTATTTTCTGGAATAAATATCAGTAGAACACAAATAAACTAGCCAGATTTCACTGATGAATACACCTTACTTGTGCCAGATCTACAGAAAACATGGCCTTATATTTGACATAACCGAGAACGCCTCACTATTGCAGAATATATCAGCACAAATTAATCTATCAACATTCGTTTAGAAAAAAGGTGTTGAGAACGCAATCTGTGAAACATTTTTGAAGAATACTAGTTCTGCGGAGACTATAATCATTTACTTGAAATGATACTAAAACTCGTTAATGCAAACATTTTTCCGATGAGCCACATGGTTGAAGAAAGATAACTTTAGCAAAGCTACCAATCAGGTTTATCTCTCTCACAAGTAGAAAAAATTATAACAGCTATCTTCAATAATCAGGATTTCAAAAGAATCTTACAGTTGTCCAGGTCATCTATATACATGTCATGAAATTCTGCATGGCATAAAAAAAGTAGCAGGAGAGAACAAACTTCACAGCATCAGCATGGCGGTAGGCAAAGAAACAGGGGGAAAAAAAACCTGTCCTTCACCTTCGAACTCCAGTGCAGAAGAGGGCAAAGAACCGGTTAGGAAATCCCTTAAAAAGTTGCAATACGATGAGGATTATGAACGGTGTGGTAAAACAAAGTGCAGGCTTGCTTGAACAGTCATCCCAATGAAAACCTTCTGTTATATTATATTCATTTATTACCAGTTCTCCACATTTCTTTACAAAATCCATTAATTAAAAAATTTCAGCTTTATTTCATGATAGCCAAAATTCTTAAAATTCGCAGCTGTTATCTTCAGCCTTACCATGAAATATGGTACCTGGCCATAAATTATCCCAAGCATTTTTAAAGTATCTAGAGACACATCCTCCTACAATCTTGCGATGCTCCACACAGCAAATTTTATGCTAAAAATATTTCAAAAAATTATTTAGTGTAGACAATATAATTTCATAATTTTTTTTAAATAAATATTAGAATATTGCACAGCACTTGGAATACTTGTGTTCATTTTACTTACATATAATACTGTTACTGAAACAGAAATTGATGTTAAAAAAAAAAAAAAAAAAAAACATTTTAATTTTCTCTTTCAAAATTTTATGTATAAAACTTATCTCCTGGAATAATTTCCTGTGGCATTTCACTTTCACAGATGGTATGATGGTTAGCAGAAGCTGAATATTTATATGCTACTGAGATTAGATTCAAATCTTTGATATAAAACATGGGTAATTATGACTGAAACATCTTTGCAGAATGGGCACAATTCAGATCTGTTATTCCAAAACCATGCTTATTTATATGATACAGAAATTTAAACAGTCTTCACATCATACATCAACTAAAATCCAACATAAAATTCAAGACAAGAAGAGGAAAATTTTACATTAAAGTTAAAAAGTTCTATTAACCTGAACATTAATTTCAACATTTGCTATTTTTAACAACTCTTTCACACAATCTTCATTCCCAGCATGGGCAGCCCAATGTAAAGCAGTACATCCAGCCTTATCCAAACCATTGACAGAAACCTGGAACCAATAATAGTTACAATTGCTTTAATACAAAAATAATTTTTACAGTCCAAATACATAGAAAATTTAGATATTTTTTTATTTTTAAATAATATTCTAATTGCTAATTTGTCAAAATGCATTTCAAAGGTATAAAATCTGGAACAGAAAGTTAAGTACAATTTTCTACACAATTACTTATTTTTTGTTTCTTTAAATAAATCAAAAAGTGATTGAAAAATAAAAATATTGATCCTGAAGAAAAGACTGTCATGAAAAAATTTGAAACGATTTTAATAATTTGCATATAAAAAATTATCTTTATACATTCCAACTCCTTTTAATGTGTGTGTTTACACAAAATACTAGCAGATTTCCTATTAATTCTAAAAGATGCCTTAAATATTTCAAAATTTACATACATATTGAGATATTCTTTTTTTATTTTTAATTTTAACCTCTTTATTTATTTAGTTTCTATGCCTGATTTTAGTAGTAAAGAGCTGTATCTAGTCTGCATTTCAGTGCAAAAATTTCTATGATACTTTAGACATATTAATAGATTATGATATACAGGAAATGAAATATAACTGAATTTGAAATAAACATCTTATGTGGTCAACAAACTTCACATTAAAAATGTAATTCCAAAATAATCATGTATGATCATACATGAGGAATATAGCATATAATCCATATGCATACAGACATCCAATGCTCTGAGGTCATAGCAGATCAGAACTGCAACTATCTCAAAACACTAATTTGTTTAACCTTGTTAACCAAATCGCACATTTTGCATATTTAGAATGTTTACACAATTAGGAACACTGTTTAGTTTTTAAAACTGGTACTTCTTGATTACAGGAGTTGATAAATTTTTGCGAAACATTGGCTGTTTCACATATTTATGATAACCTTTAATTTGATACTGGTCATTTATTCCTCTAACTTAACTGACATATCAGTTAACAGAAAAACATGAAGCTATTTCTAAGATCATAAAAGTTTTTTTTTTTTAAAGTGTCCCCAAATCAGTAAATTTTGTTAAATAATCAAAATAAACGTCATTTGAATGATTTTTCTTTTCTCTGTTTGACAGAATAAATAATGAAATTCTGGATTAATTGGTTTTTTCATTAACCAACAAACTGTGTAGAAAATCCTCAAAAAATCTTTCACTACTTAATATAAAATTCTAAATTGAATTTGGTGTGCATGTGTGTGTGAGGATTCTACAAGATGCACACAGGCTATGTTTGGACAGCCTGTATGTCAGATTTTACAGCTGTGGGTCCATCTGGCTCTGCACTATGCAATACACACAAAACTCTGTTTTATTATAGATCATTTCTTACATAATAAATGATTTGCTGTAGGTCACAGCATACCTGGGATAATTCAAAACTACAAGTTACTTCTATTTGCATTTTGCTTGAGGTTTCTCCTTGGTTCAAATCAAATTCACTGCTTATACCAGTGTAGATGCAAGGCAGCGTAAATGTTCAATTTTCCCTTTTCTAAAGGATTTATTTTCCAATTTTCAAAATAAAGAGTATTTTCACATTTTGTCAATTACCTCTAGAAATCACAGACATATTTTATACACATAAATAGATGGTGTCTGGTGAAAACATTGCAGATGAAAATGTAGAAGAGTAAAGGCCTGTCGACACGAGTATGTTCGCAACGCATTTGACGTAATTTTTTTTCGCTGGCATAAATTCGCATTACGCAAAGGATGTAAAACCGAGTTTGCTCATGTTCAGTTTTTTTGGTTCGCGACGTGAACAAACAGCCAATAGCTGACTGAGCCCTTATCACGTGCCATAGTGGGAAAATCTTTTTACACTTTTTAATATGGTGTCAAAACTACAGCTTTGGTTGGAATCACATAACGTGAAGGTTTCTTCACAGATCATAACTGTCCACAGGAATAAAATCATCAGTATTGTTTACAGCATCCTCAGTTCCCTCAAACCATATAGATTGGTACAAATTTCAAATTCTCATTAAGAGGGAAAAACTGTATATTTATAAAGCAATCATCCGACCAGTATATCCATATGATTCCCCTGTATGTAACACAGTAAGTAACAGGAAACTAAATAAATTGCAGTTTCTATGAAATCAAACTTTCTGCCTTACAAAATTATGCTTAATTATTAAAAATGTTCGTTATTTCATGTGTAACAAGAAGCTCTGTAAGTATTCCAATATTAAATACACCAAATACTAACTTCAACAATATAACAACATTTAAAATAAAGCAGTTGACTGTAAAAGAGTATTCAATAAAATACAGTTACGAAATTTTCGAAGACAGTTACAACCTAAGTCATATGGTACACATTTATTGAATGCTAATTAAATTACCTTTGCCGTGACTTCTACTTGTTACCTTACTTTCGCCAAAGCTGATATCATATATAGCTGAGTGGTCAGCACGCTGGACTGCAAAGGGAAACATTACGAGTTTGAACCCTTACCCATATCAGTTGTAAATTAAAACTAGCTCTTCTCATTTTGAAACATGTTTCTTAATATTTAATCATGAATAATTTTATTCTTATTTTATCTATTTATTATTATTGTTTTCATTTCTTATCTTATCTATTATTATTATTGTTTTCATTTCTTATTTTATCTATTATTATTATTGTTTTTATTTCTTATTTTATCTATTATTATTATTGTTTTCATTTCTTATTTTATCTATTATTATTGATTTCATTTCTTATTTTATCTATTATTATTATTGTTTTCAATTTTGTTTAAAAATGTGCACTGCAAATAGGAACCATTAATCCATTATGTAATGATATACAGGGTGTTTATAAAGTCCCGGACCCATATTGATGTTTAATAACTCATAAAATAATAAAGATAGATTAAAATTAATAACATAAATGGTTAGATAGACTCAAAAAGTTTCATGACACTTGTCAATGAACTTCCACGTGTGCCCCCTTCGTCGCACGGAGAAAATCAAGTCGATATTCAATTTCACGCCATGACTGGCAAGCATGTAGGCATCCACAGAGCTGTTGGGGTTGTAATTCTGGCTTTTAGGTCTTCAATGTTCGACACTCTCCTTCTGTAAACGTTGTCCTTTACAAATCCCCAAAGGAAAAAGTTCAGCGGCGTTATATCAGGTGATCTGGGTGGCCAAGGAATTGGACCTCCTCGCCCAATCCATCTTCCTGTAAAATGGTCATTCAAAGAACTACGAATGATGGTACCCCAATGAGGTGGTGCACCATCTTGTTGCAAAAAGACATGTGGCTGAAGTTCTTCTAGTTGTGGAAATATGAAGTTTTCCAACATGTCTAAGTATACAACTGATGAGACCGTCCAATTCCTTGGCCACCCAGATCACCTGATATAACGCCGCTGGACTTTTTCCTTTGGCGATTTGTAAAGGACAATGTTTACAGGAGGAGAGTGCAAACATTGATGACCTAAAGGCCAGAATTACAACCGCAATGGCCTCTGCGGATGCTGATATGCTTGCCGGTACCTGGCGTGAAATTGAATATTGACTTGATATTCTCCGTGCGATTAAGGGGGCAAACGTGGAAGTTCATTGACAAGGGTCATGAAACTTTTTGAGTCTATCTAACTATTTATGTTATTAATTTTAATCTATCTTTATTATTTTATGAGTTATTAAACATTAAAATGGATCCGGGACTTTATAAACACCCTGTATATGCATCTCTTGTAAAAATTATTTCTTTATTTTTATCCCATTGCATATTTTACTCTCTACATAATTTTACATAAACTGCCCAGAATTTGAATCTTATTTTGAATTCAAAAATAAATAAAAATAAGACATACTAAAAAGAAAAACAAAAGAAAAAATCTGAAAGCTTTTAGATTTTATAGTACTTCCCCAAACGGGCTTTTCCCCCTTCCCCCATTAATATGCACATACACATTTTGAGAGCATTTGGGCTAACGTCTCATTGTACTAAAATATTTAAAAACAGCATACCTTCAGAAATTTTATTAGATGAACTTTTTTCTAATTTATTTGTGTAATAATATATGCAGAATAATCAAATTAGAGAACACTTTACTTATTACACAGATTCTTTTACACGTACTCCCATACCATACATAAATAAGCAAACCAAGGGTGGGGGGAAAGATTAAAAAATATGAAGTTGATTTTATTAAATGGTGGATGGTGTTTCAAGTCATTTAATTCTCTTTATATATTGTTTTATAAATTTTTTAAATTTTAAATTTTTACAGTTTTATAAATCTTAACAAACAAAACAATTTTATAAACCTTAATTTGCATAAAACTGATTTGTGCGTATAATAATTGTTTAATCTTACTATCTGAGTTGTTAAATTGCTTAATAAACAAAATTTCACTATAAAACAAATCAAGTGTGATATTCTTCTGACCAAATTACAAAACAGAAGATGAAACACTTTAAACTTGCAGCCTTCTATGAGTATCACATGATTTTTTCTCTTGAATAATTCTATTGGCTAAATGCAGACTTCGCTCACGTCCTCGTTTGGATGACTTTTTGCTGACGACGTGTGTTTCGTTGTGTCATTTACGTCTCTAGCATACTCGTGTGGACGCACCTTAAAGAGTAATCAGTGCAAGACAAAAATATACCAGGAGAAAAGAAAGCAAGGAGAAAGGATCACAATTCTAAAACATCATCATCAAAAATATTGTGGCAAAAAGTAAAACACATACGAATCATCGCATGATGATAACATTGCAGACATGCTATTTTAAGGCTTTAAAAAGTGATAAATGTATATTCGCATACTGATTTAAGAGTGCAAGAAAGGATAAGGAATATTTTTACTTTTATATTTCATATCTTTAAATTAATTAATAAATTTACCTGCATGTTGTACATGAAAAAGTTAATGACTCTTTAAGAAGATGAATGAAATGCAACAAAACAAGGTTTAATTTTCTTTAAAAAAATGTTAGATTAACAAAGGTGAAAGAAATTAATTTGACAAATAATTAAATAATTCTTATACAGGTAACATTATGCAGTTTAGATTATATTTTCATGAAAAGTTACGAATAAAACTTAATGAAACAGATTAATTAATCAATGACCTTTCTTAGTTAAATAAGTAAGTTTGAAATTCTATTAACTGCAATAAGTAGCACTAATTTTCTTAGCTTTTGAATACTTAAGTTTCCTTCTTACATTTTAGCAAAAATTTATTTAGTTTATTCAAAAATATGAAATACGAAAGTAGAAATATTCCTCTTTCCTTCTTGCACTTATAAATCTGTATGTGAATATCCATTTACAACATTTAAAGGCCTAAAAACGCATGTCTGTAATATTATCATGCAATAATTTGTAGGTGCTTTACTTTTTACAATAAAATTTTTAAACTACAAAATTTTTTAACAGTTTTATTTTCGACAACAATGTTTAACCCTCTCAGCCTTACGGCCGGATTATTCCGTATAGAAGGCTGCCTTCTATATTTATCACACATGAAAATTTCTGCTATTTTTTAATGTATCTGATTTTGGTTTGGATTTATATTGGAAGAAAAGAAATCAAGGTACAAAATGAGAGAGTCATTTTTTAATTAAAAACAAGAAAATAACACTTATTTATGACATTTTGAGGAACTTTGAAATTTCAGAGCTAAACCCGTAACGCTTGGAGGGTTAAGAAGTGTGATGTTTTCTCCCATAATATTTTGGCCTTATGTTGTTTTCTCCAAGATGTTTTCACTTATGTTTTTCCCCCTGTAACCGAATAAAAATTGCCAACCAAAAAGCATATTAGATTTATGCATATGAACCTTGAATATAATGTACATATATGTCCATAGCATTTCTAAACAAAATATACACAAGTACATCCCTGAAATGAAAAGAGTTAATAAAGTAATTATTAATATGCAGCCAATCAGTTATTTTTTACTAAGCTACATTAATCATTAAAAAATACTAAAATCAAAATTTTAGTATAAAATACATGTCCTTAGTTACCTAATAAATATTCATAATATTTAAACTGCAAATTCTGTAATTTTTTAAATGCTTCAATACTTTAATTAGTATCACCTTATTTTTAAGACACTCAGTCAAGAAAGTTAAATTCCCTCTTTTAGCAGCTTCATGCAAAGGATGAAGCACTTCTTCAGTACTCTCTTCCACTAAAATAAAATGAAAAAGAATAAACATACAAATAGTACCTCAAAATTTATAAGAAGAATGGGCATAAATTTTTTAGAGAAAAAGAAAGATTTACAGGATTCAATTCTGATAAAAGAAGTTATGCTCTTAACATATAAAAGTACTTAATATAATAACATACAACATATTACAAACAAATGCAAAAATATGTATATTATAGAATGAAACACAAAATAAAAGGCATTCTTATACATTATGTTTTAATCAATGTCCAACTTTTTAAATACCCCATTCTTCAAGTTTTATAACAAAACTGTATTTAAATAAGAAGCTAATCATGGGCAATCATTTATCACCACATCAAATAATAAATGAATCCACACTTCTTTCGACACATATCTGTAAGTTTCTCCGCATTTTCAGATACGAACCTCAACATGTGACTGTTGATAATACTAATTTATATTATATCACTTCCCAGTAGATCCTGAAAGTCAATCACTGACAGCTTTTAAATTTGCTTTAAGTGGTTAGTAAACAAACCAGTATGAAGATTAAAATACATTACTTTACCATATATGACATCTTTCTCATTTTGCAGAAAAATTAACAAAATTATCATGAGAATATCTGAGGCCATAATTATGCCATCTGCAGGAATTTTCCTATATTTTGCTAACTGCTTGAGTGCATTCTGATTTTACATGCACTTTTTATAAAGTTATGAATAAAAAAGAAGTGGGATAAATTGGTGAAATACCTGTATATTTCACATACAGTGTAACTGGAAGACCAATGTTAAATAACTAGTGATGTTTTAAAACCTCAATGAATTTTGAGAGCGATTTCACATACATCCCTCTTAAAGAAAAAATTCTGCAAAGACAGAAGTTTATAGGAAAATCAGTGGATGTGGTTAAAGAAAAAATTAACATAATACCCTTCTTTTGAGAAAAACGGTAATGAAATGTGGAAAAGCTAAAGTATAAATTTGAAAATGTTTGGAAGAACTGGTCTGAACTTTACACCATTAACTACAGATGGTAATTTTTTTTTAATGTGAAAGGCATTTTATCTACTGAAGAAGCTTTGTGCATAACTTTCACAGGATCAAGGACAAGTCAAGTTTGTGGTTAAATGACCAAATACAAATTTAGTCAAAGATTTACTTATTTTTACTTTTTAATAATAAGATTTGTGTCTTCTGATGCAAAATTTTAATGCTTTCTTTAGTTTCACAATCTATATATATCAAACCACAATAATATGAAATGCAATAAATTTATCAAGAAACAATCAAGAAGAGAAAATAATTAAAAATCTTTAAGAATCAAACAATAAATTTTATTGACATATCAGAAAATTAAATACAGGCCATTTTTTAAGTAATAGAAAGATAAAATGGAATGACAAGATTATTGAGTTTATTTCTAATAGCAAATGCCTTTTCTGATGGTAGGAGAAAAAAAATTTAAAGGCTCTATAAGAGAAATCAATAGGAAAATCTATGGGAGAAAATCAATTGATTTTAATGACAGCTGATTTTAAATAATTGAACTCCTAAAAAAAGAAAAGATTCTGAAGACCAAACCTTGAAGGCATAATATAGGTCAGAATGAAGAAGATGTTTTTGTGTGCTTGTTTGTTTAGAAGGTTGATATGATTAACATGGGGAAGCTAGCAAATAGAAAAAGGTTTACAGCAAATATTAGTGCTGAAATCAAATTATTATGGATAATAAGAATATCAAGAAAAGAAAGAGAGTGGTCTGATTCAATTTCAAAAATGAGCTGAATGGCTGAATCAGTTCAATTTACTATGCATAACATTTTTGTTAAATCTTCTTTATTACTATTAAAAGTATGCAAATGTTTAAATAAATCCAAAATGAAAAAGACAGGTTTTCACATAATGTAACTTTAAAATACAACACGTAGATGTCAAATATGAGACTGAAAGGATTATCCATAGTTAAGCCTTCAATTTGGAAAAGATAATTATTTTGGAAAATAAAATGAGTCTGACTAAAAGAAACTGTAGTGAGAGAAATTAATTCTTCAATTTCTCTATGTGTGAAGTGGAACTCTTGAAGTATGGTTTCAAAATATACTCATGCCCATAAATTAAGGATAATGCAAAATCAGGCAAAGGAAGAGTTAGAACCAAAACAAATTTGACTTATTTGTAAAGCTTATTTATTAAACAAAAGGTAAAGAGCAAAAAAAAAAGATTCTATATGTTTGATATTATTAAAAAAATTAGCGATTTTTTCTCCCTGGAGCAAATTACAAAAAAAAAACCTATTTACAAAAAACCAATATTACATGGTTGGTATGATTGTCAATACATTGTATGTCTCCCGGACGATGCAATACAGTCTGTACAACGCCTAGGCATGCTGAGTATCAAATTATCGATCTGATCTTGGGGGATATTACACCACTCAAAAAGCAATGCTCTCCGAAGTTCCGGTAGACATGTAGGAGGAGTTGACGGGCTGCAACTCGTCGGCCAAGCATGTCCGACACGTGCTCTACTGGATTCAAGTCCGGTGAGAATGCTGGCCAGTCCATACGGGTGATATCCTCCGACTGAAGGCATTCGCTTACAATGTTTGAACGCTGAGGATGGGCGTCGTCATCCATAAACACAAATTCCCATGGCGCCCCGAAACAAACGTACATGTTGTTCCAGAATGACGTCCCGATAGATTAGGCTTGTCATGGTTCCAATTTGAACATGCAGCTCAGTTCTGGAACCCAGTATAATTCCACCCCAAACGAGCACTCCTGCACCACCATACTGGTGTCGTTCAATGATGTTTTCTTGGTGGTAACGGGTACCTGGAGCTCTCCATATGAAAGTCCGGCGAGAATCAGATTGCAAGCTATACCTGAACTCGTCAGAAAACATCACACAAGCCCACTGTTGCGGTGTCCACAATGCATGCTCTCTACTCCAGGCTAACCGCAGGCGACAGTCAGTTGCAGTAAGTGGAACGCATCTGACAGGTCTACGAGCATATAGACCAATCTGCCCTAAGTGTCTCTACACGGTCTGCCTTGAAATTGTCGTACCAGTGGCTGAAGAGAGCTGACGAGACAGGTCTGAGGCTGTGCTCCGCCTGTTTCTTTTGGCAGTAACTGCCAAACACCGGCCCTCATTCGGCATTGTAACTCTGGGGCGACCTGTGCTGTAACGTCTATTCACATTGCCATCATCTTGGAATCATTGCGAAAGCCTCGAGATGACACTCTGGGCAATTCCAAGTTCGTCTGATACTTCCAGTTGGGTATGCCCACATTTCAGATGGCCGATAATTCTACCACGTAAAAAATCATCCAAATGCGTCCTTTGTGTCGTAACTATTCGGTTATTGCACTGAAATGCTTATAAAGTGCCTGCGAACAATTTTACTTCTTTGCCTGTATTCCTTATATATCACTCTCTTACACTCTCGTCATTGTGACGTACCATCGGTGTCATCTGGTTACTTCCTGAGATTTGCATATGATTCTTGAAGATGTGTGTAGTGATTTTACAGGTGATATATTTATTGTAGAGTTCGATTTCCGCGTGACTCTGAATTATCCTTAATTTATGGACATGAGTGTATTTTAATAGTTCCTCAATTGGAACATTAGTAAAAAGTGACTGGCATGCAAAAGAAACAATAACTGAGTACTGGAAAGAGATATCTTTTAAGTTTACTGACTTCAAAAGATAAAAAGTAAAGGATAAAATCTAGGCACCAATTATTTTGTCAAAAAAAAAAAAAAAAAAAAAAAAAAAAAAAAATTTTAAAATATAATAGAAATCAGAGAGTTGATGGATTCTAATTTTATGAACTTTGAAAAGAATATAAAACCTAGCACAAAATCAGACGATTTTTTAAATGGGTTGAAAGCATATGTAGTGATTTAACAATGGTTTTACTTTTCAGGAGCTGAAACAGCACTATAGACCTTTATTTATCAGCCTCGTGATTTTCATCAATGTACATATTTTTGTCAATAACAATGATCTGACCGCCCTAGTTTTTGAAATAATTATGTTTAGATTCATATACAGTCTTTTTCCTTTGCTTAAGATTAGAAAAGAATAATTTTTATTTAAAGTTAATTAACATTATGAATAATTAAATGGCAGATAAACTGAAATTTTGCTAAATTTCAAAACTTTCAACAGAAGCCATAATTTTAGGAGAATGTTTACAAGTTTGTGGAGAGGGATAAGTTATGTTAATTACATTTGCTTGACCCTCCATGAGACTAATAAATATTAACTAGAATTGACTTCTGAGAGGCACTGCTTTTTGGATTGCTCATGAGAAGCTTTAAATACCATCTATTAACTAATTTTTTTATAATTACTAATTTTAGTCTCTATTTTCATAAACTTCCAATTATTAAGAAGAAATTTACATCATTTAAAAACTAAGAAAATAAAATATTTTAAATTATAATTTTAAATTTATATACCAAAAAGTCTCATGACAAGATAAGGGCAGACATGCTACTCCAGGGGGTTAAATACTGGAAGAATATCAAATTAGATGGGGCTAGATGACTGCGATATGAGTTTTTGAAATTTAAAATCAAGAACTTTTTTTATAGAATGAGAAGCAGTTTTCATCATTGGCTCAGATATATAATTAACAAATGAAAAATTAGGCTTAGAATTGAAAATTTTCAAATGAAGAGGGTATTAATTAACACTTAGTTTTAGATAACTATTTTCATGTGCTTGAATCAATAAAATTCTTTTTGGAAGGTGAACTTAATATACTACACTGTAATAATTTTGGATTTCTTTGTTTAAATAAATAAAAATTTTCCTATATTTAATCAAATGCAGGAATACTTGAAAGAATTATTTAATTTCATGTCACAAATTACATAGCATAGTGTAATTTATCCATATTGCTGTAATTACATTTTAATAAACCTAACACTTTCAAATTCAAGTTCACATAAAACAAATTTAGTCAAAACATACAAATGAACAATAATAGTACTTCCTATAGTAACATATACTAGGGCAGTAGGCAGCTACTATATGGATAACCAAAAGAACTACTTGATATTTGTCTTCCACAATTTTTATACTCATATGAAACTTTTCCCTTTGCTCTTCATTTAAATCAGTATTTTTATAAAGCACCATAAAAGCTAAACAGGTAATGAAATTATGTATTCATACTGCACTCAAGTTTACTGAAAATGGAGAGTTTTATTATTATTATTATTATTAATATTTATTTATTCATACCTGCCAACCTCTAAAGATAAAAATTCAGAAGATTTCTCCCCCAAATTCAGAAGAACACGAAGAATTAATATAATGCTTTGATATTAAAAAAACAACAATTTATACAAATAGTAGAAAGAAAATTGTTCTTACATTAGTAAATCTCAATTAAGTAGTAACTAAAAAATTTATTAGGAAACATAAAACAAGAACTTAATGTTACACAAAAAAATTATAACAATGAATTTAAAGTGCATTTTTTGGCTTTAGCCAAAAATTCTTTGGAAAATTTCCTGTCACAACAATTAGTTTCCTCATAACATTTAGCAATTAAAATGTTTTCTAGAGTTTTTGGTGAAATTGAAGAACGAAACATAGTTTTGTTTTTCTTCACAACACTGAAGACTCTCTCGCACTCAGCATTACTGTGAGGAATTACGAGAATAGCACATAAAACTCTTGCTAGTCTATCATATTTTGGTGTTCCATCAGCTCTTTTTATTCTTTTTAAGGTACCAACGAGGACATCAAGTCTATCTTCTCCAGAACTGGCAAAGTCTTCAAACTGTGCAGCAGAAAATTGGTTCTGTAGTTCATCTAAAGCATCATTATGGCATTCATTTTCTTTAATTGTTAACAAAAATGGAAATTTATCAATTAAAAAACAAATCTTTTCAAAAGATGAATTTTCAATTTGTTTCAAATTTGCCACTTCAGCATAGACCACAATAGAAGATGTTTTCGTGCGAGCACAAGCATATTTCTGAGCAATCTTGGAGTCGGGAAACATCCGTCTGAAAAGTTGACCGCCGTGATCGTCAGCGCTTAGTGGCACGTTGTGTTCGATGACGAATGCAGTAAACAAACATTCTGCCAAATTGACCTCGGCATCCGAATTTGCAGCCGAATTTGAAAAAAAATCATCCACTTTCTTTGACGAAGCCGAAGCATTAACTTCATGCTTTTTAGACTTAACATGCTTCACAATGTCGCTTCTTCCGCCGTGACTTATTATGTAGTCACACACACACACACACGTTGCAAAATGCATAGTTATTTCCTTTGAATGATTCTTTAATTGTTGGAAATTCAGCTTTGTAGACAGGCCAAAAATATTGAGAATACGGTTTTTTTGAACTCATTTCGTAACAACGACGTATTAAGAAAATTCGTAGCACGTGGAAACAAAAAAAAAAAAAAAAAAAAAAAACAGAATGCGATAATCCATGCTCCGAGTCCGAGCTGAGTAATTCCCTAGCTGCTGAAGAGAACGCGAAAAAAATAATCTGGCGCCCACAAAGAAAAGAGTGGAAGAAACAAGTTCAGCGCATTGGATTGGCTAGTTAAGCGGCGAGTTAGGAGAAACCGCAGGTTACTGGATTCGAAGTAGTTGGTAGTTGGCGGTAAAACACGATGCAACTCGCAAAAATCGCTGAATTGGCGAAAAATTCTAAAATTTCGACAAATATCACTAAAAACACTTGAAAAAGGAAAAAAATGGATTACGATCGTAAAATCGTAAAGACAAACGCATTTTCGTACAAATTACGAAAATTTTGTAAAAGTTGGCAGGTATGTTTATTTTACCAAGAGTAGTTTTCTGACTTATGTCTGGCTAAAAGATTTTTAATAAAATAAATAAAAAACACCTCGAAGCTGTCAGATTTTATATTATGCCCAAAGGGGTGCTTTTTAGTGTTTTGTGTGTTACCTTTATTTATTGAATATCATGTTCTTAAACCATAAAATTGAATGCAACAACAATATCACAAAATATTTAAAAGAGCATATCTTTAGAATTTCCGATACACTGTCTCATGGAGATAATAATTCCCCCCCCTATACATTGTTGCCATTGCTGGCTTTGAAAATCGCTGAGTTTCTTAATCAAAAACTCATAAATGCTTTACAAAACATGAAATAGATAATAAAAAAAAAATTCCAAATTTGGGCTTCCAGATGCCCATATTCGGGTGGAGATATACGTTATTCAAAATTTGATGGTTCTAGGTACCGTTGTTTTATCCCAATGCAAGAAACATACATACATTTATGCAGATTCTTCATTATTTAATTTCTTTAAATATAACAGGGCTCTAATATTTGGTGGCAATAGTTTGAAAAGTGAACCAATATTTAATTGTCATGTTCTCAAATTCAAATTCATTCTATTTACAAAATGTAAATTTTTTATAGTTCCTTCTTTGGGATCACTGAAATTCTCTGTTCAATTGTTTTTAGGCTCAAATCAGTGAATTTGCCTAGGACACTCAAAAGGCACAAACCTACTCTATTAAAAGCTTTCATAAATAGTTATATCAGCATTATAGCTTAATAAATGATGAAAAAATAATGATTTTGTTTCAGTTAATCAACAGCTGTTAATTGTACTTTGTTCTCCAATCACCGTAATTTTTCTTGAAGACTTCTTTTTTTAATTCAGTGATTATCTCCAGCTTTGTCCCAACAGCATTACATCCAATTAGTATTTTGCATAGCCATTTTGTTGACATGAAACAAAGGTCATCATTTATAGGTCTACGTGAATCATTCACTGATGTCTTGATACTTTTACTTTACGGTCTAACTGCTTCACATTCTTCTTTTAAACCAACAAAATGAAGAAACAATGACAGCAAATTCAAACGAAAAATAATTTTTAAGACTTTTAATGATTAGCTTTTTTTGTGTGGCAACATTATCTGTATTCCATAAGTCTGTTTTTCAGTTATAGCTTTCGTTTTGGTTTCAGATGTAAACATTAGTAAAGTTGAATTTAAATGAAAGATTTGGAATCTTCTTTTCAGAGTTCTGATAAATGACTCAGTTCTAGGCATGCAAGAAATATTTGTGATTAAAGTCTACTATAGTACTTCCTTCTTTGTTTTGGAACAAGTGGCTTCCTGTAATAGGAGTGGATAACTGTAAGTAAACACTGTTATAAACTTAATTATATTGAATTATACTGCATTTTTAATATGGATGCTTTAAAAGCATAACGTTCTCAGTATAGACGATTACTTAGTACAGCTTTAAATGACTTATGAGAAAGATGAGGGTAATTTAACTGAGAGTCAAAAAATTACAAAGTTAATTGAAGAAAAAGCGAAACCAATGCTAGAAGTTGAACAAGCAATTAGAGAAGAGCTTTTTAAATTTGAGGTGGAAAGGATATAATTAATAAAGGATACAATTATATATAAAGGATATAAAAGTGAGGGTATAATTAATAAAGAACTTGATGAATCAGAAGCTTATATAGATAAATGGAGACTGACAGAAACTGAGTTAGCTAACCTTTTCAGCGGGAAGGTCAGCAGTTTTAATGCTCCCGATCTGACTGTTTCGCAGCATATAATTCTACATTACCCAAAACTTATGACACTAATGTAGGGAATTGGTTCAGGTTTTGGGGGGCAATTTGAAAAGCTAGATCGCAATTGTAATTTGGAAAATGATGACAAATTTGCATATTTAATTACAATCTACGGAAAGTGGATCACCTGCTGAAGAGTTGATTAAAAGTTTTCCATTTCAGGGTGATAGTTATAACAAAGCTTTGCAACTACACTCATGTCCAAAATTATCTTTACATACAAAAAAATGATGATATTCAATGAAATATCGAATCAATGTGATCCGTATTTGCAGGGAATGTGTGAAAACCAAGCCTAATTAGCATTATCCAATCAAAAGTAATCAAACGGTTTGTGATATGCAAATCTAGACGTTACGTCATCCAAGAGTGAATCAAGCGCTTTGCGCAAACTGAATATTTGAGCGAATTTCTGCAACATAGCGTTTGATTTCAGTGTGTAGGGACTCAAAGCGGTTTGTTATGGCTTCGAAGTATCATTTGGAAGAATCTGTAAAGTGGCGAATTATCGGCCGTTTAGAAGCAGGGCAGTCAATCATGGAAACAGCCACATGTCTGAATATTTCAAGACAGACAGTCTCTAAGCTATGGAAACAGTTTCAAAATGATGGAAGTGTTGTAAGGAGGCCTGGACAAGGTCGGAAACGAATGACAACTGCTTCTGAAGATCGGTATCTGGCATTAACTGCCCGTCGTAACAGAAAGGCTACTGCTCGCCAGTTAAGTTCAGAGCTTGCAGCCGCCACTGGAACTGTTGCATCACGGCAAACAATATACAGAAGGCTTAATGAAAAAGGCCTTTATGCCAGAAAGCCAAGGGTATGTGTTTTACTGTCTTCACAGAAAAAGAGGGATCGCTTTAATTGGTGTAAAGAACATCAAAACTGGACTGAACATCAATGGTCCCATGTTCTCTTTACTGATGAGTCGCGGTTTAGTTTAACTGGTGATTCTAAACGTGTTTACATCTGGAGGGAGTCAGGAACACGAAATGATCCCTCGAACATTGTGGAACGTGACCGTTTCGGTAGTGGAGGTGTGATGGTATGGGGTGGAATAATGATCGATGGACGTACGCCCCTACACGTGTTCAGCAGCGGATCTGTGACAGGCCAGATATATCGGGATGAGGTCTTAGATCCTTATGTAAGACTTTTCAGGGGTGCATATGGACCTGACTTTTTATTTATGGATGATAATGCCCGTCCACATCGAGCAAACCTCGTTGATGAATTCCTTGAAAGTGAAGACATTAAGCGAATACCTTGGCCACCAAACTCTCCTGACCTTAACCCGATAGAGAACTTATGGGACTACCTTGGAAGAGCAATTGCACGTATACATCCTCCTCCTAGAGATGTAAATGCTCTGAAGACGGCATTGCTGGAAGAGTGGAGATTAATTCCCCAAACTGTGGTTAACAACGTTATTTCCAGCCTTAAAACACGTTGTGATATGTGTGTACAAGTCAGGGGAGATCATATTCCATATTAAATTCGTAAGACTTAATTCTTTTTCTGAATCATTCCTTTTTTTCTTAACTCTCTTTGTCACACTTTATTACCATTTTTATTGTTTCATGCTACAATTTTATATCATATGAGGTGATCTTCAATTTTTTCTTTTGCACTTATGTGTCATCATGTTATGTATGATTCCACGAAAATTCATTAAATTATAAGTCATAGTCTCTGAGAAATCCGTGAATTTATGCATGTGAACATAATTTTGGACATGAGTGTACTTCAGTTACGTTTTGATAGAGAAGACATTCTTATACAAGTTTATGTGAGGGATCTTCTTTCTTTAGTGCTTCAAAAGAATTCAAATCACAAACTTTGTTTGAGAAAATTATATAAATTTAGAATCAAAACTTCGTGCATTAGAGGTTCTTGGTATTGCCAGAGATAAATATGCAGCTATGTTATACCCACTTGTAGAATCATCATTACTTGATGATACTATTCGTGCATGGCAGAGATTTAGATAAGTTGCCATAATTTTGGGTAGATAAGCCACCCTGGCGTATATGCCGCACATTTGGTAAGTGACTAAAAAAAAAAAAATTAAGTTCATCGGATAAGCTGCACCGCTGTATACGCCGCAGCAAAGCATTCAGAAACATGGCACTTAATATTCATTTATTCAGTAATTCCCTGCCATACTGATGTAATAATCATCGATAACATTTACAACATTAATATAATCAATAATATATAAATAAATAAGGAAGAAACATTTTACCTTAACATTTGCCAAAAACGAATTATAGTAGATTAGAATTGATTAGAACTGATTTCTAACAGACATTATTTTTACGGATTCGTTAAACTTCGTTTATTACCATATTATGAAAAATACATCAATTAGATAAACAAACATAATTTTTTAATTAAATTTTAAACTACATTTATTTATATAAAACCTTCAAAATCCAACTCATCAATGTCAGAATTAAATAAATTTAAAAAATGACCATCAAGGTCAATTTCATCATTCTGTTCAAAGTCACTTCTTTCAACGTCACTATCTTCACTCTCATTTTCTTTTTCGATAATTTCCAATTTAATGAAAGCTGATACGATCATATCAGCTTGGACTGATTGCCATGTTTTATCAATCCATAAGGGAGCCTGGTAATATGAAGCTTTTCTCATTCGTCCGGAATTTGTGAAGGAATGGAGTCCACTTTGCATTCATTCCTCCCACTGCTTTTGTAGTTCATGTTTGAAGATGCTACTGACAGCAAGATCCAACAGCTGTAAAACAAGTTTTATTTGCTTCGGATCACACCATATCCGCTAAACAAAATCGCACTGAATCCAGTACAATGTGTCCTCGGGATTAGAAAAAAAAAACACCTTTCCTTTTTCGATAAATTTCTCTCAGCCAAAATAACATCACTTCTTCACACATCCATCTTTTTTCATTGGCACAAATACTAACTATCACAGGAGTTAACTTCTCTCCATTAGCGGCGCAACCCATGAATGGTTTGAATGAACAGTTTTTCCAAGTGTCTACGGTTCCAAGTGTCTAAGTTTTTGTCCAAGTGTTGTTTTGATCCTGACAAATAATTTCTTTCGTTTCTTTCTTCGAACCTGAAACAGCAATTAGGTTCTACAACAAAATTTTTAATGCCCATTTGTCGAGCAATTACTTTTGCTTGGAAGTGCATTCTAACTGTTGATTCTGATAATCCACTTACTCTAAATTGTCTTCCAAAACAGGCCAGGCTATGACACCAGTTCGACAAGATCTTTTATTCTTTGACATTTTCTCCAATTCTTCTTGTTCGAACATTAGCCGCAGTGAGATTTCCAATTTTGATCGCTTTCTTCACTGCTGAAAGCTTAAAAGCCAGCTGTATAACTTTTTCTTCAAATAGGAGCCATAGTAATAACAATATTTTTAAAGCACAAACGATAAGGTAAACAAAACGTAAGCTACAAAGCAGTAAAAAACATGCAAGAATGAACACAGCACTTGGCAAACAAATGTAACTGTTTCCATTAAAAAAAAAAGAGTCACAGGAAAACGTGGGCAATGGAGTTTAATAGAAAGCAAATGGATTTACGGTGTCTTTACATAGAGTGCCACCTACCTTAGTTAGGCGAGTTTGAACTTATTGCACTGCCTTAGCACAATCCAAGGTTAAAATATTGCAGCAAATTTTTAACTTAATCGTTTCACTTGTGCATAGCTTACGATCTGAACTAGTGAAGTTTTAAGGACACAGGAAAAATAAAATTCCCTCAGATATGCCTCTTCAGCAGAACACCGCAGACCTAAATTTTCAACTTTTAAACATGTATAAACCGCGGCTTATCTACCCGAAATTACGGTAACCATGACTATAGAAAGATAGAAACAAAAGGGAAAAAAGATAATAAAAGAGAAAAGGAATCGACACACCGCTTGGATTTAGATGGTCTACTTTCCTTTTTACTCAATTGAGGGTAAAGAATGTATATCTACACCTAGCAAATTTTTGTCAAAGACCAATCTTCAAGAGAGCGGAACACAAAATATCCTAGTTTTAAAAATCATGGCCAATCTCCACAAATACCATCGGTCTCCACCTTAATAACGATGAAAAAAGAAAATCAAAATTTGTGCATATTTTGTTCTGGAGATCATGAATCCAGCGATTGTTGCAAAGCCAGAAAGATGTCACTCGAAGAAAGATTAGGCATAGTACAAAATAGTCGCAGCTGTTTCCTGTGTTTGGCTAGAGGGCATGGAATAGCTAAACGTTGGAAAAAAGTTTCGTGTGTAGTTTGTGGAAAAAAGCACCACATACTCTTGTGCAAAAACAACAACTTCGAATCCAAACCCAAAAGTAGGGACAACAGCAATATCAGAGAAAATGACAAACAGATACCAAAACATGACGAAACACTTGAATATATGTCAAAAACTCCTTAACATCTTATTACAAGTTTTGATGGTTACTTTGAGAGAAAAACATAAACAAATGGCAAGCAAGAGCTATGATTGACTACACATGGAAAGAAAAATTACAACATTCGTTACTTGGAGAGACAACCACTGAAATTATAGAACACGACACTTTTAGGTAATTTTATCGAAAACAGATGATAATCATTTATGCAGTTTTAAGGCTCTTGGACATAAGGTAATTTGTGGTACTATACCACCAGTAGGACGACGCAACTTGATAAATGAACTCAAGGAAAATAATATTTATCTGAATGGTCAAAGTGATGGACCAATAGAGATATTAGTTGGAGCTGATGTTCATGGAAAATTGATGACTGGGAGCTTTAGACTACTTCCCTCAAGTCTTGCGGCTATTGAGACCAAATTAGGATGGACAGTTTTAGGCAAAAACTCTATATCTGAAATTTCAAATAATCCTACTGTACTTGTCACTTCAATGCTCAATAAAGAGACATTGGTATCCGATTTGTGGGCTCTTGACAAGCTGAGAATTTTAGGCCCTTTAGGAAAGAAAAATAAATTAGAACTTCAAGAAGAAGCAAGGAAACATTTCTTACCTACAGTTAAAATAAATGAAGAAGGTCATTTTCAAGTACACTTACCGTGGCTTAGTGATCATCCATCCTTGTCAGAAAATTTTAATTTGGCTATTAAAGAATTAGGTGCAACTGTTAAACGATTGAAAGCTGATAATCTTTATAAAGAATATGGGTGACTCTGCAATAATTTTTTACATTTCAAAAAGTATTCCAGTATGGGTATTTTCTGTAAAGTTTTTTGCACATCACAGTACTTTTTACTTATTATCACAGTACTTTTTAAGTTATAAAAAGTTTACTTTACATCACAGTACTTTTCAAGTTATAAAATTACATATTTTGAAATTTTAACTAAAAGAAAGATTACCATAATTACTAGGTATCAAGCCAATTTTTCCTCGACAAGATGCTTTCCACCAACTGACATCACTTTTCACATCTAATATGTAAAGATTATCTCCTTCTTCAAAAGATAATTCATCAGGCTAAAATAAAAGAAAATATGAAAGCTTAAAAATTACTTAATTCTTATGATCCAAAAGATAATTCATTAGCTTGAAAAATAAAAAAATATATTTTATTACAACAATAGTAAAATAATATACAGGATATTTAAAAAGCAAGTTGCAATGATCATCAGTACCTGGCTGAATTGCACAATAGAAATGACAGATGCACAGAACAGAGTTCACATCTACCAACTTCCTACAAAGAAAATGTTATTGTAGCATCCGTAAAAGTTGTACCACAGCATGAGTGGAAAAATACATGTTAAGTGGAAACTTACTCCGCTCCAGGACTGTAATATGAGAAATTAGAATTTCTGACCACAAAAGGTCTCAGGTCTTAACTCTTCTAATATTAATTATAAAATTACAGAGGTGTATGAGGTAAATGTAATATAATACCCAGCTATAGTCAAATGGTACGGGCAGTTTGAACATGACTGCACAAACAGTTCAGATTCCAGTTTGCAAGGAAGGACATCAATATTCATCACAGAGAGCACTGTGCAGCAGGTTATAGAATAACCTCTTGAATCACTCAGTGACAATTTACGATACTGGATAGAAGTTGGGCCTAGACGCATAATTTTTTGCCAGTGACAAACAGATGCTAACAGTGGCTCTGTGACCAAAAAGCAGATTTCTATTACATCAAACATTTAGTAGAATAGTCAGTGTTTAGACATGTGAAGATTGGTGACTGTGCTAAATCATACACATATTGTAGAGCATCGTTTAACAGAGTTTTTACCTACAAAAATTAGCTATAACTTACTTTTCACATTTCTCTCATAATTGCTTTAAAAGAACACTGAACTGTTCAATATACTTATTAAAAATTATTCTGTCAATATGTTCATAAAAGGGAATTTAAAGCAATTTTTATGTTAATTCTCTATTTAATTATTTCAACATGAAATAATTTTAGAGTGGGTAGCCATCATCATGATATTACATAAATTCCAAGTTTATAGATTCCAAGATAACACTTGCTGAACCTTACATATTTAATTCACTCAGAAATGTTAAAGAAGATTATTTATACGATTTTGAGACCGGTACATAAAATATAAACAGTGCCCATACTGAGCCAATACAAGCCAACAGATGGCTTCTCTACTCTGTGGGATGACAGAATTTCTTTATATTAAAATTTTTCATGATGTACTAATTGGTTGTTTATGATTAATTTACAAGTTGTTCAGGATTAAACATTATGTTCATGAGGGATAGGGAGTTTACTGACACTGTGCTAAGAATGAATAAAAGTACTTTTAGTTTCTTTTTATTCTTTGCTTACCATAGTTGAGTTTCTCATTCATCCCTGTTTAATTAGAACACCACTTCACCCTTTCCCCACAGAAAAACTCATCAATTTCAAAACTATTATCTGACGTCAAAACACTACACAATTTGTAGAGTTTAAATGTGGCAAGTTAGCCCCATAAGACACCCATCACATCATGTTTTTATAAACCTTAGAAGGCACTGAAAATGAAAAGAGGTGATTGATAGGTAGTTTTATCATGTGGAGGTCATGTGATCTTCATAGCTGGGTGTAAGATCACACAAATGGAAAACTCACTTACAAATAGACGGGAAACAGGAATGCACTTTACGCCTAGG
>KK117371.1:199002-220234 GCA_000611955.2 Stegodyphus mimosarum
ACTTTACGTCTAGGGAAATAAGAATGCGCTTTACGTCCACTGAAATAGGAATGCACTTAAGTCCATTGAAATACAAATGCACTTTACGTCCATTTCTTAGTGGGATGTAAAACTGCTGATTTGAAAGCAAACTTTTGTGCTTTAGAATACCATCTTTGTTGATTTCAAACGAGAGACTAGGGAACACAAGAGAAATTTTACCCATGGGTTAGGATACAAGTAAATGGTAATATTAACAAAATAGAATAACCAATGTTTATGAAAAAGTTTGAAAGGTGGCTCCACATGCAAAACCATAGGGCCTCATAATAAAAAAAAGGGGCCTTCAAGGTTTGTTAGTACAGTACAAAGTCCGTAATCCGGACCTCAAAGCCACAAATTTTTTTTTATATGCTTTACGCATGTACATTTGATTTACATGAGGACGACAAAGATGATAGCCGCGAATTTGAAGGTTTTCGGACATCGCAAACTAAAGGTGAAATTTTCCAGTTATTGGATTATGTAAAGAAATGTGGAGAAGCGGTAATAAATGAAGATGATATAACAGAAGTTCTTCATTGCGACGACAATGCCCCAATCATCAACCAATTAACGGACGACGAAATCTGTAGTATGGTTCTAGATCCAGAAAATGCCACTTCCAATAGTGAAGAAAGTGACAGAGAGGTTATTGAAAACCAAAAAAATTTCGATTGACAAGTTAATCGGTATTCTCGACACAGCAATTACAGGACTTGAACAGTGGAACTTTGTAACTGAACAAGAAATTTTGTCTGTTTATAGAATTGAAGAGAAAGTATTAGCACAAAAAACAAAGTAACTTAAACAACTTACATTGAAAGAAATGTTTAATAAAGCAAACAAATAAATATTAAGTTTTTTTTGTAAAATTTGATATCTTTTAGATCATAATTGCTCTTTATTTCATAAATTACTGTTTCATATTTTTAATTGTATAATTTCTGCATGCCATCTTACCAGCTTTAAATTGATCTATAATCCAGAATCGTTGAGGTCTTTACGAGTCCGGATTACAGGCTTTGTACCGTATTTTACTGAGGAGATAGTCTTCATGAGTAAAATTATACATTACTACCTTATTTATCAAAAGGTTGAAAAGCCCCCCCCCATTAAGCCAAAGGGGCTGAAAACTGAACTAAGGGCTTTGAGATGCATCAAATAATAACATGTTTAATTGTTTTATTTTCCTTGAACAAAATGATATATTACAACCTATATTTACAAAAAATTAACAAGGGGCTCTTACAGGGCACGATAATCAAAAGTGTATGTGGGTAATTCTTGGCATCATAGCAGGAAGCATGCTCTTTTTAAACATAAAACATAAAAACTTCAAAAATGCAACTTTAATTTTTAAGCTGAGATGCAGTTTTTTATTTTTCAATTTTTTATTTTCCTGTTGAGTTACATCTCCTTGTAACATTACTCCAGTTCAGTTACAGCATGATACGGTTTACGCATGTACTGCTATATTTGCTAAATTTTTTCATAAAATCATAATACCAAATTTAAATCACTTTCAGAAGCTTTTTTACCTATATTTTACATAAGTATATTCAGCTGGGTGGCATCAGCAGAGTATTTTATTTTTCAAATTCGAAATTTTTAGCAAAATTTTTAATATTTTTGATTTCAGACATACATAACTATATTCAAGCACCCATTTCTACTGACACACATCAAAAGTATGCAAAAATAGATTAAAAAACAAAAATTACCAATTGGCAGCTACCTGGGAAAAAAAATGAGTTAGAGGGCCTCCAGTATAAAATGAATAAATTCAGGATTTCACTCTAGACTTTTTTTTAAGTCTCAATTTTGTGTTCTTGGGGCCCATAAGTTACAATTCATGCAAAATTTTATCAAAATAAATTCTTTTATATACTGTTTCTGGAAAAGTTAAAAGTGCTTTTTTCCCTCACTAGATGGTGCCAGGGCTTTCACTAGTGAGAGAAAATTAAAGCATCATTCCTTTTTTTGTCATAATAGACAGTGAGTTTTTTAGTTCGAGTTCATGTTAGTATGGGCATGCAAATAATTTTACAGCCATAAATAAGAAAGAGATGGTGGCTGTATATTAAACAATAGTAAAATATTTGTTTTTCATTTTCAGTGTTTAATGTGAATGAAAATGAGGTGTTGAAAAATAAATTGGGTTTTCTGTGGAGAAGATTCTTTTTCCAACTAAGACATCACATTTACAATCCCTGAACACAAGAAAAGGTAATGAAGTTTTTTCTTATTGTTAAACTTGATTAATAACAGAAACTGCACACATTTGTAGATGCTGACAACTTCAATCAGTAGCAGTTGATTAATTACATAGTATAAATGTCTGGCATCTGACACTAGGATGCGCTGTCCTAAATAGAAACAAATGAATGAAGAACTAGTTACTTATGGTTTTCAAAACGGAAGTACTTGAATTTTGTTTATTTTCTGAAGATGCATTATGTTGAATAAAGGCATGATAATATTTAAGTTGAACAGAAACAGATATTTAATATTCCCAGCTTAAAGATATATTAGAAGTTTTACATTCTTGAATAAAATGTGTATTTTAATTGGTGTGTTCTTAAGGTTCCAGAACAAATTTGTTATTGAATAGTATTCAGTTATAGTTAGCCATAGTATATTAAAACTAAGTAATAATAGAACATGGATAAATTTAAAAAAAAATGTTCTCCTTTACAAAAACATGTAACACTCTGAAATTGAAACTAGAAAAAGATTGTTTCAATAAATATGAAATTTCTGATTTGAATACTAAAATCGAAAGCATCATGAGTGAGTTAAAAATTTTAGATAAGAGTATAATAGATACGTTAGTAGATGATGATAAATGTGACGAGTCCATTATTGCAAAAAGTGATGGATGAAAATGAGAAATATTTTGATGAATTCATCACAATTAAAAGAAAAATTAGAGATTTATTAAATGTAAACAAAGTTCTGAATGATGCAGTTTTCAAAATTACCTAAATTGAGTACAAAACCTTTTGATTTTCAGTTAATAAATTATTTGCCATTTTGGCACAGTTTAATATAAAAGAAGATAAAGAATTAGATGATTGTGACGAGTTCCAATATTTGATGCAAGCTATAGAACCTGGAACTCGAGCTAGGCATTTATTACAAAGTTATCAATAACTTCAGAAAATTATTCAAAAGCTTTGCGAGCTTTTCAAGAGCATTATAGGAACAAAGATACTCATATCAAAGTGTATGTCAGGGAATTTTTTAAATTAATTAAAGCAAATGTCCAAACTAGAGGTAAGGACAGATCATCATTGTGTAACTTATTTATCAAAGTAGAAGCACATTCAAATTTTTTAGAATCCATGGGGCTCGATGTAAAAAGTAATCTAGCCTGGCTGTACCCCATGATAGACTCTTGCTTACCTGATGATATTTTAAGAGCATGGCTGAGACACGATGCTGGGGGAAAGGAAGACTCTGATAATGAAGTGAGTTTCCCAAAGTTGAGTTTAATGTTGTTAATGAACTTTTATAAAAGGGAGGTCACGAGTGAAGAAAGATAACAGTTAGCCAGATAGAAAAACGAAAGGTAAATTAAAAGAAACTACTCAAAAGAGATTACAAGTACCATACTGCAGCTGGTTTACTCGGTGCTAAAGAAATGTGTCTGTTCTCTGGTAAGTCACACAAGAAATGTGTCTGTTCTCTGGTAAGTCACACAAAAGTACAGATTGCATAATCGCCAGATCATTCTGTTTGGAATTAAAAATAAATAAATTTACGTAAAAGACCAGTTGTCTAAAATGTGTACGCTTTGGTCACCGTGCCAAAATGTATAAAGTTTTTGTACGTTGTCATGTCTGCTCAAAATCTCATACAGAGCTTTTCTGTCTGAAATAGGCACAGTGAAAGAAACTAGTGATAAAAGCAAACCCCCAGCGAATGTCCAGAACACACTCGCAAAATCAGCAGTGTTCAAAGGAAGTAGCACTCATCACACTAGAAATGTTAATAAAGGGTAATAAGAAAATTAATAGGGAACAGGCCCTTATTAGACAGTGGGTCCTAAAGAAGTTACATTCTGAAAAGCTGTGTGAAAGAACTTGGTCTTAAGCCTCTCGCTACAGCAATTATTACCCATATGGTATTTGGAGGTGCATAAACAGAAGCTAAATCTCATAGTAAATGTAAAATTAAATTAAATGCACCAGGTAATGGTCACAAATCAGTTTTCATAGCCAAATTCCTTGATCAAGAAAAGCTAAGAAAGAAAATACCTCGCATTCTAAAGAGGTCTTTTCTAGAACAAATTAAGAAAAACTGACTGTGGATATCAAATATTAAGACTGGGAGTTCAGAAATAGAAATTTTAATTGGCAGCGATGCTTATGGCCAACTTCTAATGGCTTGAATCAAGCAGCTGAACAATGGTCTAGTGGCAATTCAAACAAAACTTAAATGGACAATTTGTGGCGAGTTAGAGAATCCATCCCCAAGATTACATGAGTAGTGGAAATGTTTTTTAGGAAGAGAGAAGTAGAGTTAGTCCATGACATGTTCCTTAAAGAGCTTACTATAAGTGAAAATGGGCATTACTGTGTTGGTTTTCCTTGGACTTGTATTAACCCAAACATTCCATCAAATAGAAATAAAGCAGAAAAAAGGTTGTTTAGCACTAGCAGAAGACTGAAGAGGTTAAATAAATTTAAAGATTTTGATCTAATCTTTAAAGAATTGCAAAAAGAGAATGTCATACAGTCTCAAAAAGAGAATTAGCCCTCTAACTGGCAAGACCATATATATACAGCGTAGAATATATTTTGTGATATTTGTAAGAACGTATATATACATGCATATTAAAATATTGTTAGTGAAAGACCTGGTAGTCAGAGAGTTAGAAAAGGTAGGAGGCCACTACTTGTGTCACCATCCAGTCATTCAGTCAGAGATTACCAATACCTTTATCGGACCAGTGTTTTGATGCCTCATGCAAAGTTGTAAGAGCACCATCTCTAAATGACTGTCTCTTCAATGGCCTTAACTTGATAGAAGAAATTCTGGCTATATTACAGAGATTTCGAGAAAAGATTATTGCTGTTGTGTTAAACATTAGAAAAGGCTTCCTCCAAATAAAAGTTAAAGAAGCTTGCTGATTTTTGAGATCTTTTATGGTGAGAAAAGGCAGATAAAATTTAAGTCTATTAGCATAACAGAGTGGTGTTTGGAGCTACTTGTAACCTATTTTTTTACTCAGTGGGGTTATAAGGTACCATCTGAACAAGTATCCAGTACAAAGTGCATTCAAATTCTGAAAATTTATCTCAAAGTCAACTCAAATTATGGCTACAGCTAAGATGGATGTGAGATTATGGCAATTCAGTGATGTAGAAGAAACAGAAAAGTAGTCATCCAAAAATAGAAGTTTGTTTAAAAGAGATCTTACAACTCCATTTTTAGTTTTGGGGGATTAGATGGGATAGAAAGGAGGATTGTTTAATAATCGACAATAAATTTGATGCTGAAACATAAAATTCTACTAAATGGAAATCTTATTTATAACTTCAAGTATTTATGATCCCAGCACTGTTGCCAGGTTTCTAGTTGTTGCCTCTGTTACCAGTCTAATGATTCAAGAGGCTGGTCAGGTAAGTCAGAATGGTTTTCTTCACTTCCAGAGACGTTTTAAAAGGACACTTAGAAATGGTACAGTGAATTGAAACAATTATCTAACTTAAAGATTAACAGATGTGGAAATAAAAAAAATGGTCCATACATGTTTTTTACGACGTGAGTCAAAATGCATATATAATGTAATTTTCCTATGCTGTGAAGATAATAGAATTTCGGTACAGCTTCTAGGAGCAAAATTGTGACTCGCTTCAAAAGACACTTTGACAATCCAGCACCTGGAGCTTCTTGCTTACGTTTTAGGAGCCAGATTACCAAATTATATTCTTGAGGCTCTGGACGTCCCTGCAGTACCAGTTTATCATTGGACTGATTCTTCTGACATTTATGGCATGGATGTGAAGAAATGACCAATGAGGTATTTTTGTGGGTAACAGAATTTTAGAAATATGAAACTTATGGAATTGCATTGATGATATTATGATTATTAAATTATTAATTATCTAATTATTAAATTATCTAAATCCGGCAGACCTGCCATCTTGTGGTTACATCTTATCAAGACAGGATGGTGGAAGGGACCAAAATGGTTAAAGGACAAAGAAAATAATTGGCCCAAGTCGGAACAGGTTCCTAATGAATATTTAGTTATGTCAGAAAGAGAGAAAACCGCAATATCATTATTTACCTGTACAAAAGTAGATTAATTCATGAATTATGAAAGAATTCCAAAATTTTGCAGATTTGTAAATATTATTTGTTGGATGAAGAGATTCATACTAAAATGTAGAAACAGAAAATATATTTTTTTTTCATCTGAATCTTTTGTCAAAGAAAAGAAAAAAGCAGAGAAGTTTCTTTGGTCAAGAATTCAATTAGAAAGTTTAGGTGGTATCTCAGATATTGTCAAAAATCTCATTATTTTGAAAGATCAAAATAACGAGTCAAATACGATCATAATACGAGACAAAACAAAGTTGTTAGAAAATGATGAGGAATTTTCATTCAGATATCCAACTTAGTTCAGAGTTCGTACACATTTCTATACACAGAAATTAAGTACTTTTAAGGACTTTTAAGAACCATTGATGAAAAAAAATTAAGGACCTATGAGCAAATGGGAACTGAATAAATTCAGTTTAAAACATTATCTATGTCTGAACTTCACTTTTGTAATACCATCCTAAAAATAAAATAGATCCGTAAGTAGGATGAATTATTATTGAACATAACTTAATTAACATAATTATTAATAGGTTTGAGAATAAAATAAAGCACTAAATATTTTACATTTGTAATAGATAGATATATTTGAACGAAGATAAAGTGACATATTACATTATATTTACGTTTATATACATTATATTTATGTTTTACTAACAATTAGTTTTATGTTGATTATTTTTATGTCTCATTTTGTCACATACTTAACTCAGTCTAGAGGTTTAGTAAACAGCAGGTATATTTCATGTCAAGTGGCATAGGTTAAAATGAGAAGTAAAATCATAATCAGTCTGATTCATAACAAAGACTGTGTGTTGTCACTGCTGCTACTTGCCTAGAGAGAGAGACTTGCTCGTCAGAACAAACCTGAAAGGCCTGATGTAGGTGGCAAGTTTTGAAAGTTAGTTGAGCTCTCGTGTAGAGTTCCAGCGGTTGTAACCCAGTTAATGTACTTTACGGTTCCAATAAGCCACTAAAGCACCAGAGGTGATAAGCTGTTCTGTCTTACTAGATGCAAAGAATAAGTTTTAGATTAATTTTTATATTTTTGTGTTTTATCTTGAACCATGGTAAGCATTAATGAAAGGCAATAACTCACTTTAATTTTTAAGGGTAAGCAGCTAGTTATAAATAATTAAATTAGGTAGTTAGATAACCTTAGTCATTATGGATTTACATGGCCACTATTAAATTTGATTTATTTTTTAACAATATTTGTTAAAAAAGCCTTATTAAAGTGACAATCTAATAAAATTTCATAGTTTAAAATACATGTAATTTATGACATTGAATCTTAAATGATATTAGGATAATTATACATTAAAAGTTAGCAACAACATTCAATAAAATATTTATACATCTTTTTAATTTGAAGCCTTCCTCGACATTTTGGCTAATTTGTATCGATTTCCTTCTCTTTAACCATCTTTTCTAACAATTAGAAATTTGTCTCAACACACAAACCAGTGTTCTCACTAATTTCTTCATGCTTTATCTTTTAACTTGTCAACCTCTCCACAATGTACCTATGAGGGTTTACTTGATCTGGTAAAAGTAAAATAATCCTAAACCTCCAATAGACTTGAAGCAAATCATCGCTATGTCTGAAAGTAACTAAGTCAGACAAAAGTTTGGCTTATTTATAGGGAACTTAGAACATAAAGGCATGTTCTTAAGCTACGAAAATCAGTGCTCGTGGTGATGTAATTAAACAAGAAAGCTCGTGGTGATGTAATTAAACAAGAAGAGTCAAATTCAAACTAAAAATTTGGGCTAGTGATCAAAGACTATACAATTAAGCCAGCTCATAGACTCTATCATTAATTTAAGCCGGCTCATAGACATATTTAGCGAAATTTACACCTCAATTGTCAAGTCTAACTCATTCACTAAGGCAACTTCCCAGAAAAGACAGCGAATGGTTATGGGATAAAAACATCCAAAGAGACTACGAGCACCTAAAACAAATGATTGTGCAAGCCCCATGTTTACAGTATTTTGATGAAAGTAAACCTGTAACTGTGTCAGTAGACGCCAGTAAATATGGAATTGGAGCGGATTTCCTATAAAATAATCAATTTGTGGCTTTTGGATCAGCATCATTGTCAGAAAAACAGCAAAGGTATGCCCAGATCGAAAAAAAACTTTTATCAGTTGTATATGGTTTAGCGCATTTCAACTACTATACGTATGGAAGACATGTAACAGTGCAGACTGATCAGAAACGATTACTAAGCCTTAGTAAGAAACCTTATGATACAGCCTCACCTCGTCTTCAGCACATGCTCCTCAACTGAACAGGTATGATATGAAATTGGAATATGTCCAAGGAAAAGAATTGCTGATGCCCTGTCCAAAGCACAATCGGCACTTGACACTTTTGATGATAATTTTAGCCAAGAACCTACTGTTAATATAAGTCTACTAACACAAGCCTCTCCAACAAAGAGGCAGGAAATCGCAATATGACAGAAAAGGACCCTGAACTGCAAGACGCATTATTTCACATAAAAAATGGATGGCCAGAAAGAAACAAAATAAGGCCAGCTGCACAACCTTACTGGCATTGCAAAGAAGAGCTTTATGTGACAAAGGATGGAATAATTTGTCAAGGACAACGACTAGTTGTGCCAGCATCTCTAAGGGAAGAAATTATGAAAAAACTGCATGTGTCTCACAAAGGTATAGATTCTAGTAAAGCTAGAGAATACTTTTATTGGACTAATATCAACAAAGACGTGGAAGAGAGTGTTTCCCAAATGTGAGATATGTCAGCAAACAGGCTAATCAGAAAGAAGTTCTTTTAGACTGTGATTTACCAGAGAGACCCTGGCAAAGGTCTGTGATTTCTTTTACCTGATAGGACAACAATATCTGTTAATGATAGACTACTTTTCAAAATATGTAGAGCTGAAACTACTTAAAAGTATAACAGCTCAAACTGTAATCACAGTTATGAAGTCCATTTTTGCAACACATGGAATACCAGAAGAGCTCATCACTGATGGTGGACCACCATACAACTCAGAAGCATTACGAAAATTTCTTGAAGAATGGGGTGTTATGCATAACATCACATCACAACATTTTGCTGGAGCAAATGGGCTAGTTGAAAGATCTGTCCAAACTCTCAAGAAGTCTCTGAACAAAGTTGCAGAAGAAGGAAAAGACTTGTATATTGTTTTGCTGGATTATAGAATTCAACCTGCAAAAGATTTGCTATCTCCGGCTGAATTATTAATGGGAAGAAGACTGAGATCTTTTCTGCCATCACATCCTAAGGCATTGCAACCGAAATTTCAAATAAAGGGTGTAAGCAAAGCTTTAGAAAGAAGGCAGATGATGCAAAAGAAATATGCCAATAAGCATGCAACCCTGCTTCCAAAACTTCATGAAAATGATAAAGTGTGGTACAAAAGGAAAACTAAAGAGCCTTGGAAACAGGTTATAATCATGCAGATAGGTCCTCAACCAAAATCTTATGTCATAAAAGCAAATGATGGAACTGTATATAGGAGAAACCAATACCACATTTGTAAAGACAACTCTATGTGTAAAACTACAGAGTGGAACAGAACAGCAGAAGATTTCTTTGGACTTAATCAATCAGCACAGGATCAACCTGCTCTTGTAGATGATGATAAGCAGAATCCACCTAAGGAACAAGAAAGTGATTATACTAAACATTCTCAAATTCCAGGAAATGTGCCAAATGAGCCAGCATTAAGACGATCAAGTAGAAACAGAATAAAACCTCTTCGATATAGAAACAATTAGGAAGAACTTATGCCCTAAAACTATACTTTATGGACTAATTATGGAATCTAATGAGCTATTAATTATGGAACTGTTTAGAACTCTAAAATAACAGTAAATAGTAATTTTAAAGATTTAAGTTTTCTAGGTTCAACTATTGAGTAGATGATTTAACGCCAAAACGTTTTCTTAATTTAACTGTTAAGTAAGTAATGACTTAAAATAATTACTGCAACATGCACTGGTCTTGTGTGTATGTGAAAGGGCATGTAGAATATTCATTGCTGTGCTGATTGATAGATGGCAGTGCCCCTGACCTTACTGTGTACCAGGCAAGTACACGGTTATTGTGCAGCCTCATTCGACACCTGCCACGATGCAACTTCAGTGGTCTCCGTCATGTATAAGTTATCTGATTTAATTATAATAATAAATAATCTAATATCTATGTTTGTTAAGTCAACATATATAACAAAGTATTCATTTTAAAGTATTTCTTTCCCTCACTAGATGGTGCCATGGGTTCCACTAATGACAGAAAATTTAAACTTTGTATCTTTTTTGCCATAATAGGCAATGAGTTTTTCAGAAGATCCTTTCTCTAACTGAGACATCACGTTTACAGTCCCTGTACACAAGAAAAGATAGCAAGGTTATTTTTCTTATTTTTAAACCAGATTAATAACAAAACCTGCATAGGTCAGTGGATGCTGAAAACTTAATCAACAGCAGCTGATTAATTACAAGGCAAATTAAAAACAGAAAAGAGGCATTTTGGAATCAAAACTTAAAATTTCCAAACTTTCTATGGAAAATATGAAATTATATGAGATCTCAACCAAAATAAATTTTAAATAACAGTAAGAAACATTGTTAAAAATAATGGCTGAGCATTAACTGGGGTAAAAAATATTTGCCTAATAATTTGGATAATCATTCAAGAACATATGGCCTTATATCTGAAATGGAATCTTAACTGAAAATGTGGTGTTGCACCCAGGTGAGAATTAAAAAGTGCAAAATAATGTATCTCAGCAAACCTCTGTAAATGTTAGAGATTAATCAATAAATGTAACAAATGAAGAATTACATAGGTAAGCAGGAACTGGTTTCATTGCTTCAAACAACATTGTGACTGGTACACAATTACAACATCTGGAAGGTACGCGAATTCTGATATAGAAGATTTCTTTTATCCAATGACAGTTGAAGAGGGATATATTTTAAGACTGTGGATCTATCTATTTCAATACCTTCGTATCTATTTTCAATCTATTTTCAATACCTTTGTATTTGAACTCCACAATAAATTTTTAAAATCAAAATAATGTTTCCAGTTTCAAATACTGTGTCAAAATATCATTTTAAAATCCGAAGTTTTATTACAGTTTTCTTGCAGAAAGATTGTTCTCAAGGAAAAGGGAATTGTGAATTCCTTTATTCACTGTAAAAGTGTAAGGCAGAGTTACCCATTCAGTTTTTGGCAGTTATTTGTTGTCACTAAAAACCAACACTTGGTATCAGTGAAGGTACTGACACAAAATGCTTTTCTGTATCTATATCTAAAATCTGTTTTCCGCACACACACAGTGCATATAATTTAGAAGCCTATTTTTTCATCTTTAATAAGTCATCATTAGAAAAGGAAACTTAATCAGATGCTGAACATATTGTCGAACTAATGACTTCCTACGATTAACCCCTTGAAGAGCAGCATATGGAAAATGAAGAGCAGCCACGGGACCGAACCCCCGGGAATGGAACGGCGGCACCAACCCACGCATTTTTAGCAGTTAAGCCTACTTTTACAAAAAAATTCATATAAAATCAGCATTTTTATAAAATGATCTCAATTTTTGAGGTTATGTACTTAATATACTAATTCTTAATATGTATTAATATACAGAATATCACATTAATAGATATAAATGAAACATGCAAAATACTAAAATTATAACTCTAAGCATGAAAACAAATACTACACGCATGAAAATAAAATTACTAATACGAAATGTAAAAGAAAATTAAGCAATAATTATCTGTAGGTAATTAAATTCCAATTTAATAATTCTGCTGTATGTGGAATGAATCAAAAGGAGAATCGACACACAGGATAATGATAGCTTTTTTGCCGAGCAAGTAACATGCATTATGCATCAGAAAAGCTGATATCTTTTGCCTTCTTTAATAATGCTGTTACTTTTCCATTAACCAAGAAAGTCTCTGTTAAGTTTTAAAATATATACAAAAAAGGACAACTATATAGTCTATATAAGGTCAACTATAAGGTCTGCGTTTTTCATCACGGAAGTTCGACGACATTACACCTCCTATAGTCAGCTAGAAGTGTTTTCCCACTTTCCCACATTCTCCTAAAAAAAAAAAGAGCTGGATTCATTTCCCCACATTCTAATAACAAAAAACGCAAAGAATTAAAATGAAGACGACGAAAAAATTAAATAAAGAAACATGCCGGTGTCCCTTTCCAGTTTGTTTACCCCAATAAATATATCAAAACCAGAAAGCACAGAATAGAAACTGATGCTCATACATGAGGGTCAAAAGCTACATGACTTATCTGAAAACCGTTACCATTTATCACCATCTACTGGCATTTAAAAATTTTAAAAAAATTGTTCCGTTTTCAAGTTATGTATACACGAAGAGACAGATTGAAGCTCGTCGCGTATATGCGATGCTGGTCCTGAACGGGTTAAGAACTTATTGCTCAATGATCTATGATTCTGGTACTAAAAGTTTTGAGAACAACATGTAAGTCTAATTAAAAGCCTACACACAGACCCTGACTGTAAATAAACCTATAAGGAGTCCCCTCCCCATGCAGAATTGCTTTCAAATTCAGCTGTACAACAAGATTACCTAATTTTATAACTGATCTAAATTAACAAAATATAAATAATTTTTGTATCAGATACAATTACAGTACCAGATGCTTTACTTCACGAACAAATCCGAACTCAAGTTACAAATACTCAGGTAACTAACATCTGATTTTCATAGTTATCTTGAGGTAACCCATACCACATAATTAACACTCTTCCAAGAAAATCCTTTTAATATTTTCCACTGCTTGACTTTCATTAACAAAGCCAGGCAACAAGTAACTTGGAGGATCCTGACTTTGGCCTGGATGAAATTATGGTGAGACTGGGTTGCAGGCAGACACTGAGCCCTTTAGGACTGATTTTTTTTATTTATAATATTATGTCTCTACACAAAACCATAGGCTAGGAAGTTAATAATGAGGATGAGGAGAAGTAGTCACTAGAGAATGATAAAAATCAGCAAGAACAAATTACAACAGGTTCAAAAGCAGCAACAAAAGACAGCTGTGGAAAAAATGTCTTTAGAAAAAGAAGGAAAAATAATTTCATTTCTCTGATCTGCAAAATTCATGCAAAATGGGATAAGATGCAAAATTTTCACGTAACAATATCATTTTCATAAAGGAGCAGCAAGCTACAGCATTTTCAGTTATAACGCCATGTCTCACTTTAAAACATAGGCAAGTACTGGTAGACATGGGTTGGACATTAGAATTCCACCATTCGCTATACAGTTATACTTCCAACCCAATTTTGAGGCAGAACTACCGAAGTTCAAACTAACGATTCCAAAGGTCTCCTTCCGTACCACCAACCCTTTGAGAGGACCTTTAGCTCGGCATGTATTTTGATTTGCCCTCTTGCCACACAGACACCATATGCTTAGAAACATCTACGCCTTCTCCAAGATTCAAACCTGGGCCCATCTCTAAAGCAGTCAGTGTTACTAATTACTATACCAGCTGGGCAGCTAAAACATAGGCAACAGAAATGGTATTAACCAAATTCTGAATTTTAAATAGAAGATCAGTGAGTTCAAGCAGTAACAAAGAAAAAACTGAAAGAAGACAGCCCCTAAAGGGAGTGTCCTGATGTGTTTATTAAAGGAAATTTTACATCTAAACAATAACATGTACCTCATCATTTTATATTTATGCTGTCTAGTACATTCTTTGTGCAGGTACAGTAAAATTAGGGAGTAAAATTATGAAAATAGGAGATCGGGCATACTTAAATTAAGATTATATTAAAGTAACATAAATTTTAAAGTCATTGTATACAAATTCCTTTAATACTTTAATTTGTCCATAAAATAATTGCTGAATTTCACACATCAGATATAAGTGAATCAAAGCACATAACTAAAAATCTCACTATTTTTATAGATTGCGGCTACGTCATGTTGTCTTCACTTTTACACCAAGGTTCTCACTCATATGGAAAATCAAAGAGTTTCCAAAATAAACATAACAAAAAATGTAATTTTTAAAAAAAATTCTAAATATATTTTCTTATGTTCAGTATTATTTCCAAATAGGTAAATTATACATGATTTGATGTTTCACAGCATTTTAAATAGCTTTTTACAATAAAAATTTTTGGAAAAAGATTCTTTTCACTGTAACAATGAAGAATCTAAAAATTATAAATATTCCATACAAATAATTTTGGTAAATTTTGTTTTGAATTGAAAGCAACAGAAACTTGCCTTGGCATAGCTCTTTAATCATCTTGAAAATAAAGTTATGTTATCTTTGCAAGAAGAAAAATTATAAAAAGAAACTCCAGCGAACAAATGGAAAAAGATGAAGAGGTTTACATAATTATTTGATTGAAAAAAATAATATTTTACTGCTTTAAAAAATTTTTAAATGGCTAGCATATTCACAAAAGCAAAAAATATACTTTTATGAAAAATACATACCTGCTGAGCAACATACTTATATAGAGCTCTAACTACTTTCACATGACCTAAAAATACAAATATTTGTAATTCAGAAAATCAGATTTATTATTAAATTAGTTGTGCACAAAAAGTGACAGCAATATTATAGCAAATTATTTTTAACCATATTTAGGTACTTACATATATCATCACAACCACCTTAAGAAGTCGCTAAACTCTAGCGATCATGCACATAGCAGTTCTTTAGGCAGCCAAACCCATTATAAGCTGCAATCTAAAAATTCACCGAATCACCTTTTTCTTCTACAAAAATCACCAAACTAAGCCAAAGTCGTTGTGCTAATGTGTAAGCACTCATGTTTAACAATTTTAAAAGAGTCCTTTCTAATTACCTACATGCCCACTAAAAAGTCACAAACTCATTGCCAATTTTGGAAAGCATTAGCTAACTCGTTGATGATTTTGGACAGAAACATTTGTTTGGGTAAATTTACATCTATTTTAATGGGTCTTTAATGGGTAATACAAGACATGTACACTTCTCAGTTTCTTCCATTATTCTCCCCATATACACAGAGGTGGCCAGACAAAAGCCAACTGGCCGAAAGTACATGTAACAGAAGCCCACAAAAGCCACCCCAACCCATTGCCCATGGGACAAATACCCACACTGATAAATGTCCACAAAGATTAAAGCCCAAGCCAATATGCACCTAAGAGGCATTACATTATAACCTGTTAATAACATGTAGGACCACCTTTAGCCCTCAAAACTGCCAGCACCAGGCGTGGCATTGACTCCACAAGGTGCTGATATGTGGTCTAAGGTATTTGGTACAAAGCGCTCACCAACTTGTCCTGCAATTCCCACACTTTCCGAGGGCATGGCACAGCAGCACAAATTTGGTTTTGTAGGTGGGACCACAACTGCTCTATTGTATTAATGTAAAGTTAAGTTGGAGGCCAAGGCATAACGTGAAATTCACTGGAATGTTCCTCAAACCACTCACTGATGATTCAACCCTTATGACATGGTGCATTATACTGTTGTTAAACACCATACCCCTGCTGGAAGTTGTCATGAACGGGTTAACCTGGTCTGCAACGATGTTCACATACCACACAGATGTCAGGGATTGTTCTATGGAGATTATGGGTCCTAATGTGCTCCATGAAAACATTGCCCACACCATAATGCCAACATCTTGTCTCCATCCAACTCTGCATTCGGGAGCCAGGCTGCCACTTCAAAATCAGTATATCAGCACACGCCCGTTGATGTGATGAACCAGAAAACATGATTCATCGGACCATGCAACTTTTTCGCATTATTTTAATGTCTAATTACAATGTTACTCAGCCAATTGCAGATGCAGCTGGCGATGACGTGCCTTCAATCCAGGGACATGCTTTGGCTTCCTGCTGCATACGCTGCACAGTGTATTAGGAAACACTGTCTGGTTCGCTACTGTTGTAGCTGGTGGTGATTTCGGCTGTTGTAGCCCTTTGGCCACAGCAAACAATGCGTAGCAATCTCCGCTCTCCTCTGGAATCAATGCGCCATTGACGACATATTGCTGACCAACGACTTGTCGTTTCACCATCCATACACCACTTTTGATATGTGCTCACAACACAATAAACATGCCATTTCTGATATTGATGTTCCCAGTCGCCAAGCCATAATGATTTGACCTTTATCGAAGTCTGATAAATCAGCTGCTTTTCCCATTATGTCCAATCGCATTATGTTTGAAAAGACAATGCATAACCACTTTACATTACCCTTATGACATGGTGTCACCCTTATACATGTGCATAGCTAACTCCATCAGCTGTGCACACAGTGGTTTTGTTCCTGGGCAAGCCCACTGTTATAGATGAAGGATAGTCATAACGTAATGGCTCTTTGGTGTATATACTATGTTAAAATTAATATTTTTCCTATTTGTTCTCCAGTTATACAAAGCAGATTCACGAAAAAAGATAAAATAAAAAAATTAATTAATTAAATTAATTGCAAATAATTGAATAATAAATTAAAATAAAGGAAGACATTTTATTTTGGGCTTCAGCTGAATTAAAAGCCTATATGTATACAGAAAAGACAGTCAATCAAAATAAAATTAATATAATTAAAAACACTTATTTATATGTAACTTTGTTATTATATCTGGTTGTAACGAAAGTTTTCTACCAAAAAATGTTCTTAAATAAAGTTAGAAAAAGAAAAAATATGAAAGCAGTACCTTTAGTACAGATAGTAATCACTACACAAATCTATGATTTTCTGCAAACGTTTTACTAGCTTTTCAAAGCCTTCAGCTCAAAAATTTGTTGGCCACGAGTACCCAGAACGATCAACCTCATTTCGGATGTCCTGTGCAAATGAGAGATAGCACCAGCAAGATATACCTGCAGGTGTGAAACAAGATAGAAGTCCGAAGGAGTGATATTGGGGCTACATGGTGGGTGTGGCAAAAGATCCCATTCAAGACCGTAGAGTGCGCTGGTGAATGCGGACACATGTGGTTTTGCATTATCGTGATGGAACATTACCTTTTTGTGGCAGAACTCAGTTTGGCGTTTTGCTTGACAGCAACAGCAGTGTTAACAACGACTAGCATTTTGCTGTATACCTTATTGTTGAGTGTTTTACCTTCTTCCAGATACTGTTTGTGGATAATACCATGGTAATCCCACCAGATATAAAGTATAATCTTTTTGTTAATCAAACTGTGCTTTGTGACACTGCCAGTAGACTAACCGGGTACAGACCAACCACCTTTTCACACTATGTTGTTAAAGTAAATCCACTCTTCATCACAAGTGACGATCCAATCCAGAATATGTCCTTGCATTGATATTTGAGCAGATTAGTGCAGGTTCGAACATGTCTGCACTTATCTGTCGGAGTCAGCTCATGCAGCATCCAGCGATTGAAATTGTATGTCAATTTTATTCAATGCATAGTGAAACTAATGGACACTAACATCTAACCTCTTAGCAAGTTCTCAAGTGGCTGCATACTGGTCTTCCACAATTTCACTCAGGCAGGCCTCATCAACATCACAAGACCAGCCAGAGCACTCTGTTCTTGAATGTCATAGTTCTTGTTTTTGAGCTTTCAGTACCAAACCTTCAGAGTGTCTAGTACCTAAAGCTGTATACATGATTTGGTGACATTCTTTTTTGCAACAGAACCGGAAGAAAACGATGGTTCTAATCTGATAGCATGATAGTTCCATTTCAGACATCTTCTACTTAATGATACTTTTTTACAAATTTCACAACACAGTGTTCTAAAGCAAGCCTCTTCCTTTCAAATGCCAAAAGTTGTCTGACAAAATATGATTAAATACACAACATGAACTGTTTGCATAGACAATATCTGCAGTTGCAGGAAACTTTTCCTAAAACCCGATATTTACGCAACAAAGGAAAGTGTCCCTCATATAAGTCCGACAAAGTGACGTGAAAGGGAAAGCTGACCTCACTGCTTCTTTTAATTCTAGAAAATTATAAGGAGTATAAAATGCATGTAAATATTCATCATGTACAGAGAATAATTTATAAATTATTTAAAAGTTCAGAAAATTTTGTATATAATGAATTTAATATGGAGAATTAAAACCAAACTTTTATTTCAATGAAAGAGATAAACATATCCTTTTCTATTATGACTAGGAAAATATTTGCATAAGCTATCAGAAATTCTGTTTTAAAAGCAAGGTTTAAATAATTTAGTTAAATTTTGACTACTTTAATTTTACATAAATTAATTTCTTCCCACTTTAAATTTCATATTTAATCATAATTATTATTTGAAAATTTTTCAGGAAGTGATAACTATTTTGGATATACTGAAAATGTACGTTATTTATTAAGTGGGCATTCATCTTAAGAGCTTTTGCAATGCAGTTTTCTAACTGGCTGCTGGATATTCAGGTAGGGAACTATTTGGGTTCTTTTCTTTTGCCCCCAGCTGCATGAAAAAGCAGTTAAAAAGAGGACAGCCTTGCTTAACTGCTTTATCCTCTTTCGAATCTAGGTGCCAAAGAATGGCCTCAGAGGGGGAAGAGCAGGAGAGCAATGGCCTCAGAGGGGGGGGAGCAGGAGAGCCATTAGATGTTGGTGAGAAATAAAAGAGGGTTTTTAAATACTTTTGTTATTCACTAAAATCTGAAATTTTGTTTGTTATTGAAGTTAAAAAAACTCATTTCTGGCATTTTCTTTAGTTACTTCTTGAATTATTTTTATCTAAAGATGTAGCTAGAATTTGAAATATTTTTTTAAATTTTCAATAACTGGAAAATGATAAGAAATGATATATTACTGAGGATGATTTGAAAATATTTCTTAACCACTTTAAAGTGATAATCTACTATTTTAACAGTAAAACTACAGAGTGGGAAAACATGTTATTTCTTGGCAGGATAGTGTCTCTAACAAATTTTTGATGAACTAATTATACAGGTCAGCTACATCAAAGCAAAACTATTGTTTAAAAGTAAAACTATTGAACTATTTCTAATAAACTAAACTTTTACACATATTAAAATTCACAGAAAAGTAATACTTTTCATTTTAATGTTCATATGGTTGAAAATGGATTTAATCATTCAAATAATTTAAAGGAAAAAAGATTTCGAACTCAAGAATAAGAGGATTTAAAAAGCTTACAAACAATGAGCCCAGTGTTGCAAGAAAAGTAATTTCACAACTATAAACTTTAATTCAACTTTAAAACCAAAACTTTAATTTAATTTAAATAAACTTTAATTCAATAAAAAATTTCATGTTACTCGAATAACTGTAAATGTTTTTTAAAAAACAGTTCATTTTACTTTATCACGGTTATTTATATACAAAAACATTTAGTGAAGCAGATTTAAAGAATATTTATATTATTATGGCCTATTACAAATTATTACAGCCCCAACCAAGAGGCCATTGAGAGGAAAAATTTGCCACTTGGTGCACACTTTTTTTAATCACCAAAAGAAAGCACACGCTTTCTCCTAGATCACCCAAAAGGTCAGGGATGAACAAATTGTTTCATATTTCAAAATTTCACAAAGAACATTAGAAGCATAGGATAAGAATATTGCCTGATTTAAGCTTGAAGGAAGATAACAAAAATAATTTTAATATGATTCAAAAAAAGACTAACTTTTTTTTAGAAAACTTCAATTCAAGAAAATTGATTTTTAAGAAAGATAAACATTAGTTTGTGATCAGTTTGTAATACATAATATTTTTTTTAATGCAAACGTCTGAAATGTTCAGTTAATTGATTACGAAAAAAGTACATGAGGTACGAAAAAAGCACATGAGGATTATCGCAGACATCTTGTTAGTAACTGTCCATATCATGAAAATTAACATGGAAGTGTAAGTTGGAAAAAATTAGTTGCACTATAAACAAATCTGGAAGGCTGAGAAAAACCATTTCCTGTGAAACTATCTTTTTTAGCATAGTAATTCAAAGGTACACGTCCATGCACTGCATGCTGGCAGTCCGCAGGCAAATGTGCACTTTCACACACACTTTTAGCCCCTCTCTGCAATGTCAGATTGAGAAATGAAATAAAAATTTCTCTTTAAAATGAAAGAAATTTCTGGCAATGCAGATTAATGATTTCTTTTATACATTTCTTGATATAGGCATCCAATACGATTTCAAATAATCACAATTAAATTAAAGGCAATGCTACTTTTAGTCAGATTACATAACTCTAAAAGTTACAACTTAAATTTTAGTTCAAGAACTAAGAGAGACATGAAATATCCTGTCATAGCTGCAAAATATTTTCCCCGATGATCTTTGATTAAATACCATTTACCTCAATTTTAAATAATGAACCAAATTAAATTTAATCTCAGCCATATAAATATTAAAAATAGCATGTGAGGAACTTCACAATGATATTTTTCCTTTTCACATACACATAAAAAAATTAAATAAATAATAAAATACATTTTCAGATTTATCACTGAAACACTATAGCTAATCACTTAGTCAGCAAGCAGAGAGTTTGTTTGCTACCTAATAAAATAAACAAGTAAAGAAGTGATAAAATATGCAAACAGACATATTTTGAGACATTAAAATTCTGATATGAATACTCCATTTGCTATAATTACAATTATAAATACATTTTATATTGATAAAAACCATATGTTCTTTTTATCAATGTGCACTTTCATTGGTGTGGGCATTTGTCACGTGTGCAATTATCAAAGTGTGTATGTGTTTTTTTTTTTCTTTTTGGCTCTTTCGTTATGTGCACTTTTGTCCAGTTTTGTTAAGGAACCACACACAGCTATTCATTTTTGCTTAAAAAAAAAAAAAAAAAAAAAAAAACAA
>KK117371.1:220256-257165 GCA_000611955.2 Stegodyphus mimosarum
AAAAAAAAAAAAAAAAAAAAAAAAGCAGAGAAATGCACTACTCTGCATCATGCACAACTTCATCTTCAAAATCCCGAAGTCAAAAAGAAAACAGAGCCGAATTATGCCTTTTAGTGAGCTACAATATATTCTAACCATGAAAAAAGTTATGCCAAATATTTTCCCAAAAGTTACACAAATTGCAGTATGCAGTAATAATACCAATAGATATTAAAGAAGCATTTGATTCTATCTGGTGGTTATATATTGTGGGGATGTTTTAAATAGGATAATCACAGCAGTCCACTAGAGGTAATAAATACCATTAGAAGTTATATACAAGATAGTGTAGTCCAAATCACAATGGATAAGGGAATAATTCAACATAATTTTGAAAAAGGTACCCAGAAGGCTCATGGGCCCACTCTATGGAATTTAGTTTTGAACAGAGCCTTCTTGTATTTTAACAAATTGGAACGTATAAACTTGCAAGAATTTGCTGATAACTATAAATGCACATATTTTTTAAATTGAAATAAATGTCATCTGGTCTGCCAACCTTTTGCTTGGAGCGATCTAGCTAGTATCAAAAAATAACTATTAGGATGATTGAACTTTTTCCAAAAAAAATCAGAATAGTGGTCATCCTTGGTGGTGTCAAAGTATGCAGTCCACTGCTGTGCTAAAATGCTCATAAAAAGGATTATAATCTGCAGTCACATTGGTAAAAATGCTCGGCAAAGTGGAAAGCCATTCTGGGGGAAAGTTGATATAGATATACTGGGTTGCCTCATCAATACTTCATTAGAACTTCAGCGAGGGTGCTGGAATTCAGCGAAATTTATAATACATGCCATACTATATCACTGTTTCTGCAATTTGGCATTTTTCATATTTGCAGAATCGCTATTTATTTCCAAGAATTATTTATAATAATTAATGAGTTTTTAAAAATTATCTTTTACTTTTTGTTAGGGCAATTTGATTGAAGTAAGTCATTATATTTTTGTAAATAGATGTAAATGCTTACGTTATTCAAATATAGCAAAATATATGTGGGTATGTTTTAAAAGTAAAAGGAATATATTTAAAACATACGCTCAAACACTTATCATATTAAAAGTATGATTAACAATAAGCACATTTTCTAGCATTTAAATGATATACATGTACAAGTAGCGACTAATCATTTTTACTTCAAAATCAAGTATCGTATAGTTAACAAACCATGTAAAAATTGAAATAAATGCCATCTGGTCTAAGTATAAATTCAATGAACTAAATATCAAATTTCAATTTTTAAAGAAGCAGGATCTTCAAATTTTTGCTTCTGAAGCAAAAAAGTTTTAAGGAGGGAATTTCCAACGACTGACACGTAGAATGGTGCCTTTAATCACAAATCAAATCCATTCTACGATGGTTTCATTATACAGCATACTATTTTCCAAAACTTACAACAGAAATATGTTTTTAATCTATTCTCAAGCCTAGTCCATTCACAGCATTCATTTGTTTCACAGCAAACTCCACCAAAGATCCACTGTTGCGGTAGAATCCGCCCTGCAATATTTTTGCACTACCACCCAGATGGTATAGTGGTTAGAACAGCCTGACTGCGATACCAAAGGGCCCGGGTTCGAATCCTGGATGTAAAATTGTCCTTCCCTTGACAGGAGGCAAAGGTGACCCACCTATTAGGTGCCTCCATAATCAAGAGACGACCACATCTGACCTTAGCAGTGGCCAATGCCAACATAGGCAAGCGCTTGCCATTGGGGAGGGGGAAATATTTTTGTGCTTTATGAAAATACTTTCATTCACTTCAACGATCATACCAGGTCCTCCTATCTTTCATCGTTGACATTTAAGCAAAGAATCTACACAAACCTCGTGAATGAAGTTATTCCATTCCACAACTGTTCCGTGACTAATTTTCAACTGCTTTTAACACCCTTTAATTGAAGTTAATTCCTCGCCTCAACCATAACTAAACCTCTCACACTTAAAAAATTATTTCGATGACTCAAACCATGTGCCTTTCTCGATAATTCTTTTACTGCGACAAGCTGAAAAGTTACAGCACCATTAAATTTCGTCTGCAAAATACAATTTCATTTCATGATTATTATCACAAGTAGCAATTTTAGGGAAAACGCCTTTTGCTTGAAAGAATCTGACAGATTCTTCCTCTGTTCTAAACAAATCCCAAATTTTCATTGTTTTTTCGCAAATTTTTGATGTATTAGGAAAAAGACTGACTCATAGAAAGGCCGCGACTTGTTTTGAAAATGTGCCGCCAAAATGGTATAGTGGTTAGAGAAGCCGACTGCAATACCAAAGGGCCAGGGTTTGAATTCCGGAAAAGGGATGGTTATATTTGTCCAACCCCTCATAGGAGGCAAAGGTGGCCCACGTATTAGATACCTCTATAATAAAATGACCCCACTTCTGGCCTTAGTAGTGGCCAATGTCTGTGGACAGTTTGGGTCCAACTTTGGGGGAGGGGAATGTTTTGAAAATGTAGCGGTAAAAGGTTACCAGTGGGGATATTATGTTTGGCGTCAGCTGTGTCATTTTTGCCAATTTTATTGCCTGCACGAGCAAAATGGAGAAGTACCAAATTCTGAATATAAATATGAATAATTATATATTTCTCAATACTACTGTTATCATTACCTAATTTAAAATAGATTTGAATTTACCAGTACATTAAATGTAACAGTATTCTTGTTTTATTATTGCTTTTCATATAAAGTATAAGAAATACTAATCTTTAATGCTTTTTTAACATCTGCTTTTCACAGGATGAACCAGAAGAAAAGTAATTCTTATACATTGCCTGAATCAATAAAGCTTGAAGGGGGAAGGGAAACTAATGAATCTTGTACAAGCTAACAGTAGAGATAAAGCATACATGTTACAAAAAATATCTAACTTTTTTCCTAGCATGCCACTATGTAGCACATTCAGAGTGATAATAGTCAATTTGGCCTGATAATCATTTGAGCACATTGGTCCTGAAACTACCTAGTAACAAACAGAGTAGTTAACAGATTAAACAGTAGAAAAATATCTGTTATATTAGAATACAATACATCACCATTAGTTGAATTGCTAAACTACACTAGGGCCGCAGAAATTTTTTAGGCTTGAAGTGGATCGTATCATTCCAGTATGACAAAAACACAATATAACTATATGTGTTTGGGGGAATACTCCTAAGGCAAATTAATCTACATTTACGTTGCAAAGACTTCATAGGCGCGCCTGTTTCATTGCTGGGAATAACACTCGTATTTTGCGGCTTAAGTTACTAGGCCATTGGTTTACTAAGACAGGTTTAGAAACTCAGATGGCATCATTAGCATGCCTACCTTAGAGAATTTAATATCTTATCAAAAGATTGAATGATATATGAGTGTTACTTACATTTAATTTGTATAAAAACTTGTTAAAATGTCATATACAAATACGGTACTGAGTATGATATGACGAATATTAATAATTATCTTTGTTACACAATATTATACTAAAAGAATACAAAATAATACCTGGTTTAGGAACAGGTTTCGGAGGTGCATGTCTTGCTATATTAGACATTTTGTGAAATATATAATTAAAATCGCTATGATTATTACTTTTAAAGATAATGAATGGCTACAACGGAATAATTATATGGAATGTAATTTTGGAATTTTCACTGTAAAAGAAAAAAAAAAAAAAAAATTGAAGATAATAACAGAAAACAAATAACAAAACGGAAGCAGATTTACAATCACACAGCTTGCTTTTGCTGTAGTTCATTTCAGAGCCCTTTTACCCAGGAAAAGAATGATTGCTTGAATGATTCGTAAAGAACAAAGATTTTAGCATAAATTGTATTTTAAGAAAATTAAAAATTTTAGACTGCCTCTTTAAAAATTTTTGTGCAGAGTATACTTGATAACCACTCGCGTTTTGTTCGCAAATTCATTTTTCACCTCACCGTTAAAAAGCTAGGTGCACCGGGTGCACCAATAGGCTTTTCAATAATAGTTTTTATATATTAATATTTTTCCGAATGTTTGCGCTGGTATTCATTAGACAGGTTAAAAAAGTTTTCTTTTTTGTTGATAATTTTCGTATTATTTTTTATACTGCTGCGAATCATTCACGTTATCCTATCATGTCGAATGTAAAGTTTTTAAGGTAAAGTTAATATTTAAAATTTCTTTTAAGATAGAAATGGGAACATTGCATAGAATAATTTAGTAACAAACCATACTCATCAAGAAGTTGTAATTTCGTGTCTAGAATAATATGCTATTGTATGAAATTCTGCATTTAATAAATGATAGCTTTAAAATGCAATGTTAATCATTGTAACTAACAGAAAGAAATATTTGTGGTATCTTACATGTGAACATTGATATGAATTTTTTTATCTTGATTTTAAGCATTCATTTCATATCGTCAGTTTAATTTACTGTATTAAAAATATAAGAAAAGATAAATAAATCGGCAGATATTGTAGTTTTCGGTACTTTTTAGTTAATGGGGCCATATTTGACGAGAAATGTAAATATTGGCCAGAGGTAAGAATTGCAACACTAATGGTATATATACATAGAGCTTCATGAAAACAACGGTTGTTTTATTTAATAAAAAAATATAGGAATTCATAAATAAGGACACAGGTGAATGCCATCGACAGCCCTACAGTGATTCATTTGTAGTTGGAGTTGACAGAATTATACCTTCATGAGCTCTTTGCATCAGAAGTAAATAGACCAAAGAAAGCGCGATATTTCAAGCAACATCTTCTTTATAAACTTTTCTTCTCATAGCAAAATCTTCCTTTATTGTGTCATTTTAGTGCTTCAGTAATAATAAAAAGGTATTTTCTGATTATCCCCCTATTTCCAATGAAAGCTGTAAAAATGCATTGATGAGGCAGTGCTCTATATCAGCAACATGCATTTATGCAGCAGCTTAGGTATGTGCATAGTGTGCATCTAGAGGCTTTTCCACTTCTTGAGACATTTCACCGGTGTAGATGTAGATTATGATCCCTTCTATAGGAATTTCAGCAATTTAGCGTAGTGGTTGACTGCATACTGCTGTTATTGTGGTCTGCAGTGAAATCTGAGGCTTTGTGCATGCATAGAATGAAATATTATTCATGTAAAGGCACTATGCACCTCTTTTTTTTTCCTTCTCATGTTAGGATTTTGGTTCTGAGGTCATGCGGGATCCAGAATTTGTACCTATCTGTGTTGTAATTTTTAACGAAAACAGGTCACTGTGTGCAGTATAAGAACAACAGCATGAAAAATTGAGAAATTTGTGTGTTTTGTATGCAAAAAAAAAAAAAAAAAAAGAGTAGATGTATTGTTGAAATAGATGTAAAGATACCCGAACAAACATTTCTCTCCATAGTCTCCAATGAGTTTATGAATGCTTTTCAAAGTTACGAACAAGTTCATGACTTTATGATGGGAATGTGGATAATCAGAAACTACCATATAACACAATTTTATGTTGTGAATTTCGAAGTCTTTCAGTATGGATGATGAATTTGCCTTTGAAGATTTAAATGTTGACTTATCATTTGATAACTACCAATTCGGTAAAAGTTGACAATTAGATGTCCCTTTTTGGGGGGGATTCTTTTTTGATGTCAAGATCGGCACCAGCAAGGCACAATTTTTCAAGATGGCCGCTATGCAAAACCAAAATAAGAAGTCAAAAGAATTGAATGAACTCGGTGACCATGTATACATCGATCTATTTTCACTTAAAAAAAAAAGTCAGAGAATTGCACAAAGTAGGCATTTGGCACTGCCTTGACTTTGTCCATATACACATTGATCTATTTTCACTTTAGTTAAAAGTATCATTGTAACCAGAAAAAGGGTTTAATTCCCAAAATTGAACAAAATTTGCCGCCAATCAAAGGGGCACCCAGTTCTACACTAGAGCCACCAATTCATGTAATCCATGCTGATTCTTTCTTTTAAAAAGAAAATTCAAATTTTAATTAGAGAAATATCTGAAACTGACTAGATTGATGTTAATTCCTCCCACTTATTCACAGTGATGTCATTGTTAGTAACAGTGATTGTATTGCTACTCGTGAGGAAAAATGAAGAAGTTATCACATTTGTCACATAATTGCAACTGATTCTTGTTAACTGAGAAGTACATGGTTTTAGAATTATGTAGTAAAAATTTTCTATTTACTAATTTCCAACAGGTGGCACCTAGAAGAGTTTTTGCAAAATCTTTATTAAAATTTAATTTAATAAATTTGGTATTTATTAAATTTTTCCGAATTGTTGCATATTGAGACCATGTTATTCTGCATAACCTCAATATGCAATAATTCAGAATAATTTAATAAAATTCATTAATTTCATCATAATTGTCTAAGTTTTGTGTTCAAATCATGAAACTTAAATTGATAAGATTTTTCTGAAGCTAATGTGAAACAACATCAGTGACTTAAAAAGAAATTTTTTATTTAAAGCATAATCTTATTATAGCCCAAAGTCCAAAATCCATATATTCAGACCTCCAGATCACTTGGGGGGAAAAGAAAAAAAAATGGCAGAGGAGAATATGTTTTTCCTTACAAGGTCTAGGATTGAGAAAAAGCATATGGGCTCTCATCATTGTTGGGAATAACACTTAAGGAAAAAAACATCAGTATTTTGCAGCTTAAGTTACTAGGCCATTGGTTTAGGCATGCATGGCATGCTAATGGTATCTTAGAGAATTTAATATCTTATCAAAAGATTGAATGATAGGTGAGTGTTATCTAGATTTAATTTGTATACAGACTTGTTAAAATGTCACATACAGATACAGGACTCAGATACAAATACAGAAAAACATTTAAGTGATTTTTTCTGCCAACTAACTGAGATTCCTATATGTCACTTTTAACCGCCTACTGACTAGGGAATCACACCTTGGCCTGTCACAATATATTGCTTGATGTTTCATTGACATTAGCTAGCACCACACTTTCAGCCCTTGAATGGTGAGCATTTTTCTATCTAACCTAAACAATAAGTAAGGCTCTGAGACTTATATATTTGAAGCGGAATGATGCTCAAACTGGTTTTCTTTTCTGGCATGACAGTGAGAAATGGGGAAAGAATTAGATTCCAAAGAACCTAAGTTCAGTTAACATAGCACACTGCACTCTTCCCTTAATTTTCTGATTTGAAGCAGCTTATTTTACTCCATGTATTATTAATTTTATTAAAATTACACTTTTAGTAAATGATAACATCTCTGTTTTATGCTTTCCCCAAAACTGTTTATCTGTCAGTCAGCCAATGGATATTGGAATTTTTTGTACACACAAATGCAGATATAAAGTATCTTTTTAAATACTGATGCTGAAGTAAGATCATCAAGCTGTTCTAGAAATGCTTTAATATAAAATCTGGTGTGTGGGCATTGCAAGGTCATAACAGATGTGTCTGAAGATATTTTTAAAATGTTTGGCAAAATTTATAGCCATTTGATGATGATGAAAGTCATGAATCTGAAAGTTTTCAGATATCACAAGAAAAAGCAAAATTTTCCAAATAATGGAATTTCAGAAATGACAAATGAAGATGATATAACTGAAGTCTTACATTGCGACGACAGTGCCTCAATCATCAATCAATAAATGGAATTGCGAATGTCTGTAATCCTGACTTTAAATCCTGAAAATATCATCATTTGTGTTTTGAGTTGCATTTTAATTTCAAGTGGTGATGATTCAGAAAAAAAATCATTTATTGCTAAATATCTCTTTATTAAAACAATATAAATAAAGGATCTTTTTTTTTAATAATGTCATCATACAAGATGTAAACTGGTGATCTAAAATTTGGAAATTTCAAAATCTTTGACTGCCAAAGTTCCGATGATTTCAGATCTCAGATTTTGTACTGTAGTTTAAACAATTATTATACTTAATCAGGCTCTTTTCAGTTATAGACATGCTACAATGAATCCATATAAATAAACTTTAAAATTTCAAATGAGTTTACTCTTCTGTGAAGGAGTTCACCCTGGAGACTTGGCAAACATTATAGAATATAAAGCTTGTGATGTTCAATACCAGTGTTTGTCATCTGAGATGGTCCTGGCTGTAGCACTTTTGGTTAGACAGTCAGTATATTTAATATATCTTTATTTACCTCTTGCCTGTTAAGAACATCCTAACCGGCACCTTCCAGAAGTCAGTACCCAAAGTTAGTATGTACGAATAGAGCTTACAATGTAAAGCATAGTGTGCCATGGTAGGACAGAGTATATAAAGATAATGGGTAGAGAAAATAGTTCACTGCATGCGGAATCAGACGTTTCTAAGAGTATTGATTCATCTAATTGTCTAGTGCTGACTAAACTTCAGTTTTTGTCAAACATTTAATTATACAATTCTTTCGGTTGTTAAAATGTTGAAGATGAAGTAAGAATTTTTATTAAAATTATCCATTAAAATAATGACAAGTTAGATCCATTAAATCCATTAAAATAATGACAAATCTACAAGTTAGAATTTTGATATTGGAAAGATGGGGGACCAATGGTTGGGTGCCAGTCTACATCACAAACGTTTGGCAACTAAAAAAAGGGTAAATCTTGTCAAGATTGAGCCCTTGTTATGGGCATAGTTGTGAACTCTATTGATATGATTGATTGTTGTACTGGACGTATAATGTTGAGGATGGTGTTTAATGAAAAGTACAAAACTGTGATTTTGAGGTTTCCTCAGCTAAACTATGTCTTGTTATGAGGTGTGACATCGTCCTGCTATTCAGATATACTTCACTATGCTAAACAATATCAGTGCAGATTTATTTCCAGATTTCTTTTAGGTAAACAAAAAGTTGAAGCAGCTTTTTTTTGTATTTAAATTGATGAGCAAAATTTTTCTAGAAGATCTTTCATACACGTGGACATAAGTAAAGTAGTTTGATATGAAATTATTTTATTAGTCTCTGAGCAATCATTTCAAGTGTTTGAATTCTATACATTGTTCTCAGTTTATTTGTGGGCATATGCATGCAGAGAAGCATTTCACACTCATCCGCTGTATCTCGAATGCACGGGCAAAGAGGCATGCATTTTTCTTCTTAACTCATTTACTATCCAAACAGATTACGTTCCCAGTTTCATTAAAAATTTCAAATGCAATTTCTGTAAGATTTTGAGAAATTGCTTTCTATGGGATTAAAAAAAAGTGTGTTATTTTAAATGTTGTATGATTGTAGGATTTTAATAAATAAAAAGTAATTCAGCTTGTTTGAATTCATGTAAATTTCTTTACTAGTATTATTATCTGTCATCTAATCCTGACTTGTGCAAAACCTTTATATAATAGTGACATAATAGGCTATATAATAATGACAGGATAGTTTATATAATAGTGACGTAGGCAGTTTATATATTAATGACAATCTTTTATATAATAGTTACTCCAAAGATTTCTAGTAATCTGAAAATGAAAGTAATCTTAACTCATTTGTAGATCTAGCAAATAGGAAATTCTCAACTGAGGGGAATTTCATTGTTTCAGAGGTCAGCCTATTTAGTTTTACTTTATGAATACAGGAAACTACTTTTATTCTAGTTTCGGTATTTATCAAAATTTTATGAACTCTTTCTGATTTAATTTATAAAACACGTTTAAAAAAAATCTAAATAAATTTATATATTTTTTAGTTTTGGAAAGGAGGGAGGGGGGAGAATGATCATCTACCAACAGTGAAAGGGGTTCATGGTGCAAAAAAGGTTTAGAACTATTGGTATAGTGTCTTTATGGCATAGAGGCACTTAAAAATACATGGTGAGCTGAAAGTTCTCTAGAATGGTTTGGGGGGAAAGGGATTTTCTTTTAGAACTGCGATGGAATTAGGTAAAATCAGACTGTCATCTAATGCCCAACATTGCCAATGACAGATGCAATCCTGTGCTTCTCACTAATTTGAAATTTCGTGACTTGATCGGATGATACTGTCAGACAGATGATATAAGTCATAGCTATTCAGAAAAGGTACTACACATACTTGTTATTGGTTTAACTCGTATATCTCCAGTTAGAGTTTTTGAAAATGAAGTAAAATAGTTTTGCATTTTTTACTAATGAATTAACTTTTTTATTTTTTATGTGGTCCTTAGAGATTGCAAAAAATCAAATTAGTAAAATGTTCATTATGTTTGATGCAAAATATATTGTACTTCCCATGCAAAATTCAATTAGATATGATTTATTAATGTGTTTTCAGGCCCATTTACAGGAATGGCTTCATAACGGTGCCGCACCGTTATACAAGTTGACTCTTATTAGAAAAGAGAGAAATCTTCATAATGGTGCCTTGGCATAAAGGACCGTTCACAAACTTAAATTTAGTTTCTCATTTACACTGATCATCCAAGTTGGTTTTCGGTTCAAATGGTGATTAATTAATTCAGTTGGAGATGAAATAAATCTTTGGCACCTTTATGAAAAATGTTGGATTTCTATAAATGTACTAGAATATTTATGAAAAACAGAAAAACATCGGATTACCATAAAAGTGCTGAAGATTTCATCAAGCAGAACTATATATATAGGTGGGCAGAATCACTTTTTCTTTCTTTCATTTTTTTTTTCTTATTCACGCTTCAAACTTAAAGTTTTGAAAAATAGCAAAACTTTGTTGTTTTTTGCCAATTTTTAGTTCATTGTACGAAGTAAAGGAAGTATAGTAATCACGAAAAATTTCGGGTATCATATTTCAATGAACATATCCATTTTGACTGCTCTCGAATCCATTTAAACGATGTCTTTGCATGAGGACTATTTTTTACAAAATAGCTTGTAAAGTAGATTCAAAAGGGATTTTTTTGTGACATCTCTACGTATACTTACGTATGTATGTATCTCATAAAACTAAAAAACAATTAGTTTTAGAACGTTGAAATTTTGTATATAGTACTGTCAAACCATCTAGTTGTGCACCTCCCTTTTTTCTTGTAATCGACCACACCACTTTTTTTTGAAACCGCAAAGACGTAAAAGAAATGAAATTTAAAACAAGTAAACAATCCAGAAATCTCCCAAAAAGAAATGTTAAAAAAAAAAAAAGAAAAAAAATTAAAACCAGAAGATATCCTGAAAACAATAGAAATACATGAAAATGCATTAAAAAATCTGATGTGTACATCACATGACTTCCTTGTACGGAATATTAAATTATAGCATTTTGCATTTTATTTAAACTTATTGGATTGAATTAAATCTACTTTGTTGATAGCTCATAAACCACAGTAGAATAAATGTACTCTTTAAAATTCTCTATATTTGTTTACCATAGCGACACTCTCGCGTTAGGTTCACTTAACAGCATTACATCTCATTCATTTTATAACTCAACGTGCACAAAAATTATGCATATCATCTGAAGAATTACCTAATCGTTGCCACATGTTCTATTCAAATACTATAATAAATATAAAAAGATATGTAAAAGAAATTAAACAAACAAAGAAAAAAAATCTGAAAGGTTTCAGGTTTTAAATTACGTCCAAAGGGGCTTTTTTTTTTACGCTTTGTGTTTTAACTTTATTTATTAAATATCATTCGCACTTAAACCATACAATTCAGTTCAACAGCAATATCGCAAAATAATTTTAAAATGAGCATATCTTTAGAATATCCGATACACAATTCCGCGCGCTGGAGATGAAAAGGTTTTTTTTTCCCCGTAGAGTGTTGCCATTGCTCGCTTTTAAATCTTTTGAGTTTGTTCATCAAAAATTTACAAACACACAAATTTACAAAGTTTTACAAAATATGAAATAGATAATTAAACAAATTTCAAATTTGGACTTCCAGATGGACATATTCGGGTGGAAGCGTACGTTATTCAAAATTGGATGTCTCTAGGTACCGTTGTTTTATCACATTTGGAGAAATATGCATACATTTATGCAGATTCTTCATTATTTAATTTCTTTAAATATAATACAGGGCTGCAAGATTTGGTGGCAACAGTTTGAAAAGTGATTCAGACTTTTAATGTTTCCGACGCAAATTCGCAAAAAGAAAACAATAGTCCTTCCGGGATTAAAGCCCCTTTGGACTAAAATAAAAGTTTTTTCGCAGACGATTCAGTATTTCTCATTTAATTAATTGAGTTCTCACTTCCCGAGAAGGCAAAAATGCATAGAAACTCAAAATATCTATATTAAAAATTACGAAGTAAATCTTAAACACTTATTTCCTCGAATAAATTCCAGGATGGATTAAGCATGATTTAATTCGCAATAATAAAAGAACGCGTTATCTTTGTTATTGCGAAACTAAGTTTCTCTAGATTGGCAGCAAATCTACTATTCTGCTAGTTTCAAATGGAAACAAATGTGGTCGCTATGGCCAAAAAAATTAGGCTTAGCCGCATTTAAACAACTTTTAAATTGTTGACAATTTTACAAATTTTGCATGCAGATTTACTAAATGCATAAAAACATTAACCGGAAGTTAAGAACAACATAATTCAATCATTTTCAAAGCAAAAAAGGCACAATTTAGAAACATATAAGAATAAAAACACTGAGCTCACTGAGCCGAGTAACAGAGTGGATGTATGTTCTTTTGCTGCAGCCGATTGCAACCAAAATAGTAGTTGCGCATCTACATGTTATAGCAGTCCTATATACAAAATTTCAACGTTCTGAGGTTACTCGTTTTTGATTTATGCGAGATACATGCATACGTACGCACAGACGCCAAGAAAAAAGGTCTCTTCAGAAGCTATTTTAAATCAGTTTTACAATTTTTTGGGGGAAAGAGACCTTTCTTCTGTTCTTACGTACGGATGTCACGCAAAAACATCGTTGACTTGCATTTGTTAGCGGTCAAAGTGGATATTTTCGTTGAAATATGATACCCGAAATTTTTCGCGATTGGAGTTCCCACAAGGAAGTTGGGGAAAAAAAAAAAAAACGAAAGGAAAAGGAATACAATCAAAATCTGATTCAGAGTTATCAAGAGGATGTAGATCAGACCTCAATTGAACTCCACTTCCTGGGAAAACTACTGAGTTTCCTTTCATCCAAAATTAGCTTATGAACGATTTTAAATTATTTAATTATTATAGTTCATCCGAAAAATTCTGAATGTCTCCTCTCTACAGCTGCTTTCTTTCATATGAAATAATAATACATAAATGCAAATTTAAATGAAATAAATTCAATATGCCTAATAAAACAAGTAATATTAAATTCAAATTAAAATGTAATAATTTGCAAAATCTAGAGAAAGAACTCAAATCATATTTATAAAATGAATCATTAACTGAGAAAAATTTTTTGAAATCAATGTAAGAAAAGTTTAACTTATCTGTTGGAACAGGGAAGGAAGTAATTCAGAATCGAAAAAGTGACGCTTAGGGTTGCCTGTTTGGCATTACTGCGATGGAAAGTTTTAAATCTCTCAAAAGGCGGATTTAAAGTAAGATTTTTTTTTAAAATCTAATTGGAAAGCATTAAAGTAATGCAAGTGAGGAAAGGAAATAAAGGACAAATGTTAGAAAAGAATAATATTTTTACGCCATGGGCTTGTCATGACGAGTTAGAATAGAGTAGGCTCTCAGGTAATAAAAGTATAGTCAAGAAAATTTGTACAACAGTTACATAATTACAACTTACACTATAAACCCATTTAATTCATCCTTCTTTATCCACCTTTTATTTTATTTAATTCATCCTCTTTAACCTTCTCTTATTTGAGCTTTAAGTTAAAGTATTCATTACTTTAAAAAAAAAAAAAAAAGATTATGGAGAGTAGGCCACTCCAGCTTTTCAAAGTTGACTGTTAATGAAATTAATTGCAATTTCATTTTCTAGTAAAATTTTAGTAAGAAGAAGAATTTCTTGATGTTGTTCAATTCTGGTTCATATTTTTTTTAATTCTGGCAATTTGATTAAAAATTGTATTTGCAATAACTTGCATAGAGATGTTGATATTCCAATTTATAAGTTTAATTGTTGAAAAATTGAATTTTTTCTTTTATAAAAAAAGTATTACTTCTTTTAGATTACAAATGCGTAGATCTAGGTAATCTACAATTAATTGATTCTTATCGGTCTCGTTTAAACAGTTGAGGTAGATATTGCTTATTTCAATAAGATTATTGTTGCTGAATGTAATTAGATATGTAATATCATCTGTATATCTGAATGTATGTGCAAATTTATTGAAATAATCTGAAAGTTCTGTTTTTAACAGCCAGCGAGTTTTTTTCCTGATCGGTCCATTGAAGGATTTGGGCCCTGTAATAATCCATCCAAGTGATGAAAAAGGTGACGAAATTCAGTTCATTGAAATAAGGCCGAAGTCTAGAAGACATGCGGCCTACTACATCTCCAAACATCCAATTCGACCTGGTGGATAGTACCATTTCCCAGAGCAGTATTAATAAAAATTTCATTGCTTTCTATCCCATCAAGTTCTTCAAGGAAAATCTCACGTGTAATCAAATGAGAAATTATGGTAGAAACTATTTCCAACATGTCCCGTAGAGGGAGAAACATAGCTGATATATTCTGACCTTGGTCTTTTATGAAGGAATAATGGTCCTCTTTTTCGTTTCTTCGAAAACGCTTTGCATTATTTTTTTTAATAACTCTTGTATCTTCCTTCCTTCCATCAAAGCACAGACCACTAACTTTTCCTTAATAGATTGAATGTCCAAATAATTTCTGTTATTACGAGTTTTTTCTCTTCTTATTAGTCCAAAGGGTCTTTGTCCTTGAAAGAGTATTGTTTTCGTTTTGCGATTTTGCGTCGGAAACATGAAATGCCGGTTCACTTTTCAAGCTGTTGCCACCAAATATTGCAGCCCTGTATTATAATTAAAGAAATTAAATAATGAAGAATGTGCATAAATCTATGTATGTTTCTCGCATTGTGATAAAACGACGGTACCTATAGGCATGGAATTTTGAATAACGTAATCCTGCTGGGAATATGGACATCTGGAAGCCCAAATTTGAAATTTGGCTTTCGCACTTAAACCATAAAATTCAGTTAAAGAACAATATCGCAAAATAATTTTAAACTGAGCATATCTTTCGAATTCCCTATACACAATCTCACGCGCTGGAGATAAAAATATTTTTTCTGTACAACGTTGCCATTGCTCGCTTTGAAATCCTTGAGTTTGTTAATCAAAAATTCAATTAATTTTACAAAACATTAAATCTATAATAAAACAAATTTCAAATTTGGGCTACCAGATGCCCATATTCGCAGCAGGATTACATTATTCAAAATTGGATGGCTGTAGGTACCGTCGTTTTATCACAATGCGAGAAACATACATACATTTATTCACATTCTTCATTATTTAATTTCTTTATATATAATACAGGGCTGCAATATTTGGTGGCAACAGTTTGAAAAGTGAACCGACATTTAACGTTTCCGACGCAAAATCGCAAAGCGAAAACAATAGTCCTTCAGGGACAAAGCCCCTTTGGACTAATAATAGTAAATCTGAAAGGTTTCAGGTTTTAAATTACGTTCAGAGGGCGTTTTTTTAACATTTTGTGTGTTACCTTTATTTATTAAATATCATGTTCTTCGCACTTAAACCATAAATTTCAGTTCAAGAGCAATATCGCATAATAATTTATAAATGAGCATATCTTTAGAATTTCCGGTGCACAATCTTGCGGGCTGGAGATAAAAGTGTTTTTTGTGTACAACATTGCCATTGCTCGATTTGAAATCCTTGAGTTTGTTATTCAAAAATTCGTTAAAGTTTTACAAAATAGGAAATCGATAATAAAACAAATTCCAAATTTCAAATGTGGTCTTCCAGATGCCTATATTCTCAGGAAGATTACATTCAAAATTTGATGGCTCTACCGTTGTTTTATCAAAATGCGAGAAACATGTATACATTTATGCAGATTCTTCATTATTTAATTTCTTTAAATATAATACAGGGTGATGATATTTGGTGGCAACAATTTGAAAACTGAAACAACGCTTATAGTAAATCAACGCAAAATGCCTAAAACGAAATTAATAGTCCTTCTGTGCAAATTGCCCCTTAGGACTAATAAAAATAAAAAATTCTAGATACAAAAATCATGTCAAATTTGACAATGAATTATACAAAAGCCAAAAAACGCTAAAAGGCTGATAAACCATTTTGGCTAAAAGCAGGTTAGGAAACAAAATGCAAATAAAATTAAAGAAATGCACTAATTTACTTACTGACTTTTGAAGGTTAAGAATCATATTCTAATAAGTAAAAGGAAAAATGTTTGTACTATATTTTTACTAATCCTAAAGCTGTGTAGAGGGTATTAATTTCGGTTGAAAAGCAATCTAAATCAGCAATTTTTTTTTCTTTAATAATTTCTTCATGAATTTAGCTTGTAAAGGTGGTGGTGTGACTAATCTCACCTGTTTGATACCAAAGCAAACACACGAAATTCATCTGGCATCAAGACAAAATTTCGCCTGTCGTTGGCACCATACAAGTGACAATACGGGTTTGCTCATTTCCGCGCCCAATTTCAAAGGAGAGCACTCGGGGTCGGGTCCGGAAGTCTCCCACCTTTCTTCCCTTACCACAACGTTTCGAGAGGTCTTTCGGCTCGCCGCGTATTTAGTGTCCCCACGGCGCACAGACACTCTACATTTACCAACATTCATTCCTTCTCCAGGATTCGAACCCGAGCTCTTCGGTACGGCCTGTAAAATTAATGGAATTTGTTGTATTTAGGTTATTAAAGCACAGTGAATTAAATGCTTTTTTACCAATATAAAACCATTAATCTGCGATAAGATTAACTTATATTTCTTAGTTGCTTCCTAATAATAGCTCCTTGCTAAGTATAACAAAAAAATCTGCTCCATTCCAAATCGCTTAACAACATACGTTAAAAAGTCATCTATAGCAATAAATTTCATTTTTGAATTTCGTAAATTTTGCTTTAAAAAAAAGGAATGGAACTTTTTTGCGTGTAAGTTATGAACAGTTTCAACGTTTATATTCACAGTGTTACTGAAATTGAAAATATTCATTCTTGCTTTGAGAGAAGCCGCGTAATTTGAAGCGTATATCTTGCATTAATATGTAAGAGAGTGAAGCTCTCCTTCGAATGCACACTATATAAAATTATTTGACTTTTTTCAATTTTTAAGCAAAATAAACCGAAAAGAGTTCATCGCAATAAACCGTATGTATTTACGTATCCACCCTCTTTTTTTTCTTTACGTCTTCAAATCAAAAAGGAAAAATTACACGTTTTTCTGAGAAAAAAGGGCTTCAATAGAGAATGTAGCACGTGTGAATAGACGAGTTAGTTATCTATTTCAATAATATAATTTTTGTTAATGCATGATACTTTTCTTATCAGGCCCCACCAATGGCCGAGTGATTGAACACCGTTGAATACTGGTAATTCGAACCCAAACAGACATTTGCTGTGTGATTGGTTTTCGTGATTTCCCAATATGTAATTTGAATACCAGCCAGTTTCCCTCAGAAATTCCTCCATGAAGGCACTCTTTCTCTTAGGCAGACAGTCGTCGTGTGCTTTGCCTTGTCCAATTAACCTAACGTAACCTAAGTGTCGTGCATGCGCTTTACGTTACTACCATAAATTTCTAAACCATATGCTATATGTATATGTTGTTTTCAGGAATTCAAGTCTCAAGAAATGTAAATTACAAGTTCAAGAAATACATGCAAAAAGCAAGAATCTGAGTTTCATGAAATTGTTCAGACGGGAGGGGGGAACGTCCAGATAAAAAATTAGATTTTTTTTTTTAAGTTAACCTTATAATTCATATAAAATTTAGACTTTCATCAGAATATTTCTCAGTTAATTTCTTTTTGGTCTATCTTACAAAGATTTGCTTTGGTTTTCCTTATCCAAGCTTGTATGGCTTCTTTAAAAATTCATTTTAATAATTATATGTTCTCTTGACATGATTCAAAATTTTATATTTTTTCACTCCTCATGCTGGAGTATTTGCTTTTAATAACGCCCCGAAACCTACCGATAACTTAAGTATGATGGGAGCAGTATTCGATTTAGACAAAAAAATCGATTTTCTTGTGCTGAGATAGATGACAATGCCTTTCGTATAATGATTGGTCATTAAGTACAGGCAAAACAAAATATCTTCATTTTGATATTCTTATGACGAAAGAATTCAGATCTTTGCTTTGCATTGATTTACAAAATCATTTATAGGGAGGGGGGAGACTGGTTTAGAAATATAACTCTTTTTGTATATGGGGTGTCACACATTACTTGCGAATTTTCCCTTTATCAGTCCATAGAAATGGAATTAAGGAACACTGAATGATACTATTTAGTGCTGTTCTGAAGTTAGTATCAAACATGAAATACGATTCATCATCTCGCATGAGTTTTCGCCCACTTCCTGATATAATCAACTACATGCAAATTTCAAGGCAATCTCTTCGCTTTTTGTTCGAAATTCGACTTTTTTCACATTAGATTTCTTAATTCTTGATCTTCCTTAATTTCCTGAAGTTCAGTTTTAGATCCTCAGCTTTCGAATAGCTTGACGGATTGAATTGTCCAGGTTCTTGATGAATTTCTGTTCAACCATTTTCGGGGGCCAATCAGCAGCTGAGCGGTTAAGTCGGCGAACGCTAATAGTTTGGTCCTGGGTTCGAATTCCAGCCAACGGGCTGCCTGTATGAGCGTTTTCGTGGTTTACCACCATGCTAACGTGTATGTAAGCCAGTTTCTCGCAGAAAGTCCTCTAGGCATCCCTCCTCTTAGCTAGAGAGCACTCGAGTGTTTTGCCGTAATTGAATAAACCAAACCTTGGGTATATGAATTGATGTACTTTCCTATGATCAAATAAAATAAATAAAAACAATCATGAGTTTTCTGTCCCCGGACCCTTTTTTAAAATTTTGATTGATATCATACTCTTCCTACTGTTTGATTTTGACTATTTTTGTTATCTTATTAGCCCAAAGGGGCGTTAGTTCAGAAGGGCATTTTGCGTTGAATCACTATAAATGTCCGTTTCACTTTTGTGGCCACCAATTATTATCGCTCTGCATTACATTTAAACAAATTTAATAATGAAGAATCAGCATGAATGTATGTATGTTTCTCGCACTATGAGAAAAGCTGATGTGTACAATACATGACTTCCTTTTACAGAATATTAAATTATAGGCCATTTCGTTTAAACTTATTTCCTTGAATTTCATTAAAGATATATTTCTTATTCAGTTAATTCAATTCTCACTTCGGAGCAAGGCAAAAGTAATAAAAATTCAAAATATTTTCATTAAAAATGGAAAGATATAGAAAAACATAACACCAGATACAGTTTAAACAATTAGAAAAAACAATTTTTACAATTAAAATTACAGTTCCTACGCAAAAATAAGCACTTCGGCCAGCAGGAAAGAAGGCAGATTTTTCGGTGCTCAAAACTAAAAGTTCTGCTCGGCAAAAAGACGCTGAAGGGGCAAAAAGACTTAATTCACTACTCTGCTGAGTTTCAAATGTAAACAAATATGGCTGCTATGGTTAAAAAAAAAAAGGGCATAGCCGCACTTAAACAACTTTTAAATTGTTGATAATTCTACAATTATTGCATGCAGTTTAACTAAAGGCATAAAAACCTTAACCGTAAGATAAGAACAACATAATTCAATCATTTTTAAAGCGAAGAAGGCACAATTTGCATACATATAAGAATAAAGAAACTGAGCTCACTGAGCCGAGTAACAGAATGGATATATACGTTTGGTGCGACTGATTGTAACCACAATAGGAGGTGCATATCTACATGTTATAGCAATCCTGTATACAAAATTTCAACGTTCTGAAGCTACTCGTTTTCGAGTTATGCGAGATACATACATACATACGTAACGTACGTACGTACAGACGTCACGAAAAAATCTCTTCTGAATCCATTTTAAATCAGTTTTATAATTCTTTTTGGAAAAAGTCCTTTATTCTGTCTTTACGTACAGATGTCATGCAAAAACATCATTAAATTGTATTCGATAGCGATCAAGATGGATATTTTCGTTGAAATATGGTACCCGAAATTTTTCGTGATGACAATACTTCCTTTACTTCGTACAAGGAAGTAAAAACAACGGTACCTAAGGCCATAAAATTTTAAATAGCATAGTCCTCCACCGGAATATGGGCGTTTGGAAGCCCGAATTTGGAATTGGTTGTATTTTCTATTTCCTTCCGGGGGAGAATTCTTGGAGAGTACTGGCTAGGATCTGTACTTGGGCAGTCTCAACCAGAGGGGTATATAAGTTGACTTCACAGGACTAGAGCCCGAGTTTATTCTTAGGTTGGTTCAGGCTTGGCAGGGACCATACTGGTACTGTCGTGTCTGTGGTGGAGCTATTTTGTCAGATTTTGTTGGTCGTCCGAGGGGAAACGCCCCTATTGGTGGAGTCGGGTGATGCCGCGTGACGTTGCATCCCGACATAGTTTTCTTCCATTTAGTGGGGCTCTTCGGCTTCACCGGTTGGATTGCGGCCCTGAGGATTGCCTCTGGAGGCCGGGATGACATTCTAAGTAGGGCGATCCTTTGAGATCGCCAGGTAATAGAGTCCTGGTTTTCCGGTGTAACTGTATTGTCTATTTCGTATTTTATTAAACTTTAAACGAATTTTGGATTAAGAAACTCAAAGCAAGCAGTGGCAACACTGTGGGAAAAGAAAAAAAAAAAAAAAGTCTCCAGCGCGCTAAACAGTCAATCGGAAATTATGAAGATGTGCTGTTTTAAATATTGCAACTCGAAGGAACATTACCCCAAACATACACGCCCTCGAAACGTGTATGTGTGTGTGAATGAAATAAACGCCCGTCTGGTTATGAAGCTTGTCTGAAAGTTTTCAGAGTTTATTAGCCCAGAAGGGCTATTAATTTCGTTTTGGCATTTTGCGTTGCTTCAGGATAAATGTCGGTTCTCTTTTCAAACTGTTGCCACCAAATGTTAGAGCCCTAGGGCTCCTTTCGAACGAAAAGGGAAAAAGCTGCGCATGCGTGAAATATCTGTTGCCAAAAAACGCCAAAACTCGAAGCTGATGTCGAAGTTTGAACAGGTTCGACAGTCACGTTTATCAAGAGTTTAAAGCTGTGTGACTTTATTTTTTCCCTCCATATTGACGGATATAAAATCAGACATCAAACTGCGATACGTATAATGCAAGTTCAACAGCCAATGAAAGTAAAACTTCACTTATTATTTCATCATTTCCAGGTCAAAGAACGATTCATCTTAACCCGTGTTTCTCAATTTCCTATACACGTGGCGGAGAAGGAGAATTTCGGCCAGGTCCGGTACATCACAGAGGGGAGATTCTAGCCAACAGGTTCCGTCGCCAAATCCTTTGGCGAATGTTCCCTTTTGTTTCTAGCGGCGTAGAAGACAAACTGGTTTACATTAGGTCTACGAAGCCTTTCCTTCTTTACAAAGACATTCTTTGACTATACTATTAAAATTCGATGATCGTTCTCCGTTCCTAAAAGTTTTTCTTGTCTCTCGAAATGATTCTTACAGATGTTCTGTAGTGACAATCAGTTGTCGACAGACACTGCTGAACAGCGACGATACTCTTTACCAAATGCGCGTTGGTGTTAAAGATCTAGAAAAGAAATTACTCAAGTAAGGAAGACTTTCTCCTGAGGAAAATGAGTTAATGACTAATCTCAAACCCCAAATGCATGATATCAACAGGCTTTGGAGCACACTTTTGCCATATATTTTTGCCATGCACTTTTGCCGTGACACCGACGGCATATTGAGCATATCATTTAATAAATAGATTATCTCGTAACAGTACTGTTTTGCTATCCAGAAAAATCGAGAAAATAGATTTTACATAAATATTCTTGTGCTTTATTAAAAAGCTTATAAAAGCCGGATTTAAACATCTTAGCTCAGTTGTTGTACTAAGCGAACTGTGTTGTTTACTTAGTGCCGTTATTGATTGTAGCGAATTCGCTGTGAGATCGAATTAACTTTCTCTGTATTTTGAATTCAGCTGTATTCAACGTTTCAGTAGTTAAAAATATAACTGCTGTGAGATATTGTGATACTGTACGAATATCTCTGAAGAAATATTTCAGAATTTTGTTTTATTTCTTGTGAAAAGAATGAATTTTATTAACTTTTTATCAACTTGTGCATTCAATCCCTTACGAACCCGTACGCACGCATCAGTATATATGTTTCTCGCACTGTGATAAAACAAAGGTACCTAGAGCCATCAAATTTTGATTAACTTATCCCGAACATCCACACGAATATGGGCATCTGGAAGCCCAAATTTGGAATATGTTTTATTAGCTATTTCATGTTTTGTAAAGCTTTAATGAATTTTTGATTAACTTGACGATTTCAAAATGAGCAATGGCAACACTGTACAGAAAAAACATTTTTATCTTCAGCGCGTGCGACTGTGTATAGGAAATTCGAAAGATATGCTAAATTTAAAATTATTTTGCGATATTGTTCTTTAACTGCATTTTATGGTTTAAGTGCGAAGAACATGATATTTAATAAATAAAGGTAGCACACAAAATGTTTATAAAAGCCCCTTTGAGCGTAATGTAAAATCTGAAAGCGTTCAGATTTAAAAAAAAAAAAAAAAAAAATTTTTTTTATTTATTTAACTTTTTTTTTTGTAATGTTAATCAGAGAAGTTTTGCTTCTGGCTTTTCAATTAAAAGCGCACTATTTTTGCTAATAGGTTTCGTTAAATAAGATGCTATTTTATAAACGGTTATAAGGTATTTCTCCCGCTTTCTTAGCATGCCTTCGTGGTGTAATGGTGAGCACACTTGCTGCGTATTCGAGTCCCGGCGAAGGCATTACCTATTTTTCTTCTCTCCTGCTTCGAAATAATCTAATGTCTCTATAGTGGCGCCCGAATTAAAAAAGGTGGTGGATGATGATTCTCCACCACCAGGATTTGGCGACTGGGTCCCCTAATCCCCGAGTCGCCCTTTAAAAGGGGGTGTATATAAGGTATTTCTCCCGCCTTCTTAGCATGCCTTCGTGGTGTAGTCGTCAGCACATTCGGCGCGTATTCGAGAGGTCGGTGGTTCCGGCGAGGGCATTGCGATTGTGAAAGTGAGTAACTGAAAGTGCTATTGTTTTGAAGAAAATGAATCGCTATTACCATGGCAGCTTGAAAAGTTTGCATATTTATCATTATTGTGTTATTTATCATTATCAGTCGATGTGTTTGTCTTATTCTTATATGCAACTTCTTTAGTAAATTAAAGCCATTAATTCGGAATTCTTTGGTACTGTAATTTGCATATTGTCTTTTGTAGCCAACTTAACGTTGTTGAGATTATTTTCTACTGCTTTACTGAAAATGAAATTTGGTGAATTTTCTCCGTTCAGTGATGTGAAAGGGCTGTTTATCTAAAAACTTTATTTAAAGCCGGAAAAAATTTTTTTATTCTTTCCTGCGTCACATATTTGGGTTCAAAAACACTTTGGTAGCATTGTTAAAAACCTAAAAACTACTGAAAAGAACTGATATGGAATCAGATATGACACTATTGCTTCTCAGAATTATTTTTCATTCCTGTGAAACAACATTAGTCTATTACAGTTGGACATTTCAGACATTTTGTACAGTTTTATTAATATTGTTTTGTACTCACATTCTGTTTTTCAGAAAGATTATAAATACTTGTAAATTTTACTGAATATTTTTATCTGAAATAGGATAGTTACTAACAAAAAATACATCACTAATATCATATATTCCTTCTAGACTTTTAGCAATATTTACAAGCAATTATCACTTAATAGATCTGAATAAATCTATAATATTCATTTATTCACCAGCGGCTGGCTGTGTAAGAGCGCTAAACACTGGTAGTTGGACCTGGGTTAAAATCCTGAACGGACTGACTGAAAGGGAGTTTTCATGTGTATGAATACGAATCAGTTTACTTGAGAAAGTCCTTTACGAAGGTATTTCTCTCCGCAGGCAGATTACCCTCGTGTGTGTTTGCCATATTTCAAATAACTTAACGTGGATTCATTTAAAATTTCCCTCCCAGTTTATTTTTATTTATACTTTTTTAATCAGCGATTTACGATCTTTTACCGACTGATGACACTAAGCTAAATAAGAGTGATCTGATTACACAGTGATTTTAATCTTGAATAATTATTATTCTGAATAATATGTTAACATTGATTTAATTAATATGAAATCTATATTTATGTAATTCTCAGAGTTTGTCAAGGTAAGATTTTATGCTTACAGACTAGCATGCAAATAATCTTCAAAATGCAGCGCATTCTTTTTACTTCCTTCTACGAAGTAAAGGAAGTATTGCAATCGCGAAAATTTTCGGGTATCATATTTCAACGAAAGTCTCCTTTTCAACCGCTCTCGAAACCATTTGAACGATAATTTTGCGTGACATCTGTACGTACGGACTGAAGAAAGGACTGTTTTTGATAAAAATGATTGTAAAATGGATTCAAAAGATATTTTTTTCTTGACGTGTGTACGTATGTATGTATCTTGCATAACTCAAGAACGAGTAGCCATAGAATGTTGAAATTTTGTATACGGGACTGCTATAACATGTAGTTGTGCACCTCCCTTTTTCGTTTCGATTGGCTGCACCAGTCTTATATATCAGTAAAAGCATAACGTAAAAAATATAGAGCCAAATTTAGAAAGGCCAAAATTTGAAATTCGTAAGTAATGAATCTTATAAAATCCAATAAATGCAAAAAAGAATTTAATCAATGTTAAAACTAAAAAATTTTAACCAAGAAATACTCTAATTTTAAAAAAATCAATGAAATTTAAAGAAAAGAATATAATAGAAGAGAAATTCAATCATCTTTAGTGCTACTTCGTCAGTAGGAGGAACACTGAAATCACACAAAAAAATCCTTGCTTTTCTGGCTACTATTCCGTTAGAGCGGCGTCAGAATAGTAATAGAGTTTAAAAGACTAAAAAAAAATAGTTCCTAAAAAGTAAACTTTTTATAATTTCTTAATACCTGAAGAAAGTACGTTCTGCTTTTTAATTTTTTAATCTACAGTATTCTACACATAAATAAAAAATAACAAAACAAAACGAAATTCAAGCTAAACAGGTGGAATAAAATTACAAATAGTATTCAATATTGCAGAAAACATATCAGTTTTTGAGTATAACCGACGCCACATAAATTCTATGAAATATGTCTAAATGGTTGCGGGGCAGTGCCCAGCTGATGTTTATTTCTCCATTTAGCACTGTCCTACAATCGCTTCATAGTTTGGGTATGGCATCCATTTTTGGAGTCTACAAATTTATAACTGCGATTCATAGTAAACTGTTCATAGTCAACATTTCTTAATTCTTCTTTCTTATATCCTTTCCAGCAGTCTGAAAATATAATCCGGGATATTTTCCTGTATAAACAACGATTGGGAACGTTGACCAAGAAAACATTCTTTGCTTTCCCGGCATAACCCCCCGAATACCCATTGTCCCTCCACTTTTTTTTTCTTTTTGTGAAAAGACTTAGAAAAGTAGATATTCCAATCTATTGTCGTATTATGGCTGATTTTTAGTTGAAATTAGCAAAATTCATTCGACGTCAATTCAATCCCCCCCCCACAGCAAGAACCGTACGTAGCAAAGCCATATAGGATCTTTATTTGAGTTAACCTTTAACTTCATCGGGTGATTTTGAGAACAAAGTCAGTTGCTGTGAATTATTCCTTTGTTCTGAAAGAATCTTATGACAGCCTCTTCGTCATTAGGCAATTGCCAAATTATGCAATCCATCGTACTAAAAAAATGGCGAAATATGACAAAAAAATAACAAGTGATGATATTTCAAATGTTAAGTTCTTTAACACGATATTTGGCGTATTGTTGTAGCATTGTTTTTTTCTCATTTTTTCTTAATTTTTAACTGACGCCGCTCTAACGGAATAGTACCCTCTTCGGTATCCAGAATTAGCTGATAAGCATTCCAATGTATTTTAATTATAATAGTTCACCCGAAAATTCTGGCCCGTCCCCAAAGCAAGGTAAAAAACAAAGTAAATTCTAAACAAAATTCTACTTTTATACAAAGCGTACTCATTCTAAAGAATTTAGTATTTACTTTTGTTTCTTACCTTGCTTTGAGGAGGGACCCGAATTTTCGGGTGAACTATTATAATTAAAATATATTGGAATGTTTCATCGGCTAATTCTGGCTACGAAAAAGCAAAGATTTTTTGTGGAAGAGAGATTTCAATTGATTTCAGTGTTCCTCCTCCAGACGAAGTAGCGCGAAGTTGATTGAATTCCTCTTCTTTTATGTTCGTTTCTTTAAATTTTGTTAATTTTTTTAAATTAAGTATTACTTGTTTAAAAGTTTTTAGTGTTAACATTGATTAAATTCTTTTTTGCATTTATTGGATTTATGAAATTTATTACTTATGAAATTTAAATTTTGCTCTTTTTACAAAGACCAATTTGGTTCTAATTTTTTTAAAATATCAGTTAAGATATAGAATAAAAAATTAAGAACTAATTTGGTTCGAAATTTTTTAGTTTATGTCTTAACTGATATTTTTTAGCAACTTAATGCGCGAAAATACTAGACATGATTATATTAGATTTTAAAAAATTGTATTGTAATTATGAAATGGTATGTGTGTCCAGTTATCCGGTGAGCTCTTTTTTTTTTATTATTATTATTTCTATATGTTGGTGAATTTTGCATTTTGTGTTTTAAAAATGATTGAATTATGTTGTTCTTATGTTCCGGTTAAGGTTTTTATGCCTTTAGTTAATATGCATGAAATTGTACAATTGTCAACAATTAGAATTTTAAGTGGCGAGTTAAATCTAACAAACTGCCATTTGTTTACATTTGAAGGTCAGTAGAATAGTGAATTAACTCAGTTTCTGCACCTTCATTGTCTTTTAAAGCCAAGTGAGGCCAAAAGTAAACTCTCAGTTGTTCACCGAAAAGGCCGAATTGTTTCTTTTTGCGAAAAAAGTCTAATTTTAATTGTAAAAATTGTTTTTTTAACTGTGTTTATAGTGTTTTACATTTTTCTGTATTTTACAATTTTTATGAAGATGTTTTGAGTTTTTATGTATTTTTGCTTTGCCGCGAAGTGAGAACTGAATTAATTGAATGAGAAATTTATATCTAATGAAATTCGAGGCAATAGATTTAAATAAAATGCAGCAAAAAATGTATATAATTTAATAGGCCATACAAAGAAGTCATCTGGAGTCTGCATCAGATTGTTTTTTTTTTTTTTTTGTTTAGCCATCACACAGAAATTCTAAAGGATGATACATAAAGTATCTAGGAACTTTGCTCTCAACTATAGAATCGTTTGGCCTTTGTAAAAACTGTGTAAAACATAAAAATTCGTAGCTTTTTCTTCTGTGTTAGAAGGTTTTGTTCTTTGGTCGTTAGGAAAAACTCATCTTTTATTAGGGTAAGTATGGTACATATCTGAAAAGTTAGTAACTGCGCTAAGTTTTGTCAATTTATATTGCTTTGAAGACTGCATATTTGGATATTATAGGTGCACCTCTTTAATAAAGAGTAATTTTTCAGAATAGTTTCAAAACCTGACAGAGAGAGAATAAATATTTCCTACTGATACACTGTAGTTACATTCAGAAATTTCGCAATGTCACTTTAATCTAATTTTCACGTTTAGGCACCCTTACAAAATCTGATTGATGCAGAATAATTACATGCGATACAGCTTTCATTCTTCGAAAGCATTTAATCATAATATCTAGAGGTAAAATTTCCTAACCAGGATGTTCAGTAACTGCTGATTTGGTACGAAGCGATCTCGCGAATCGAAATCCTTCTTTGAAAGGACAGTGCAAACTCGCGTGCGTGCCTTCCGTTGCCCTTTTGTTTATATCCGATTTTTAAGTCGCTAAGCAACGTGGACCGCCAGATCCCATTTCAGGGCTGTCCTGTCGAAGATTAACAACCTGAAAACACTTTCTCACCATGACGTCCACACCTTCGCCTAAGAAAAGTTCAAGATTTTCCTTTCGGCGAAGGCGAGACCACGATGTAGTTGCGAAAGATAGTTTTGCTCCAGATCTCAAGTTTATCAGGTACTGTATTTTTGTCTGCAGATTTCGTTAAAATTCAGATGACTAAACTTTGTCCTCAGGCTTCAGCCTATTTGTATCATGAACATTCGCTTCGTGATTTCACGCAAAATGAACTTTCTTAACATTCCTCTGTAATTAATATTGTCCTATTTGCATAGAATTTAAACTTATTTCTCTCATGTTATTTTAAGTGCGTATATCGCTAAGATATAATTATGATTAGAAGTCACAATTGCAAGGAAAACAAATTAAATTTATTTAAAAATTTTGATCATAAATAATTGCTATGCTGTATATTTATTTTTTATCAAAACTTGAAACGGTTTCATTTTGCGATGAAAATCCTGTTCTGAGAAAATAGGAAAGTGTTGCCACTCTCCAAGGCAAAAGATCTTTCATTTATATTCCAAATTATAACTATATGTATTGTTGTAGGGAGTTGGATCATTTAAAAACAATAAGTAATTTCTAATAATAATTTTAAACATTTTAGTAACAAGTTTAATTGGCATTTACACCATAGCTATAATTTCGGAAAGATGATTCTAATATCTCTAAGACTTTCCTAACATCACATTGCGCAGCTCTTCTGCAGAACTAATTTTTCTACTTCTCTTGTCAAGCAAGTCAAATTTAATTTTATTGTCATCTGCATCAAAAATAAAATATTATAATTAAATTCTCGGCGCCATCTACTTGCTTGCGATCATCTATTAGGCTGTTACAAAGATTGCAATCGTGAGAAAGTTTCTTTTTTGGAAGGAAGGATTTGTAAATATTAAAGATTTAGTTTTATTCACGGCAAAAATGCATAATTTGTTTAAAAGAATTGAAATATTCCGGTCAGTTTGTATTTTATCAAAATTTATTTAGTAGACTCTGAAATCTTTACATTTCATATTAAAATTACATAGTATTCCCTATATATGAATGAATAAATATTTCTCATTGTCTCCTCGCGCTGCCCCTAAAAAAGTGATTAAGGTAAAAATTAAATCATCATTTATATTTTTTAACTGATTTTGTGTATTTTAGCATTAAACGGTACCAGGCTGTTACAAAAATTTCAGGTATTAACTAGAATTTGCAAAATTAAATTGCTAACTTAAATCACAGCCTTTCACTGCACTGTTAAGTACTGGCAATATAATAATAATAAAGTTACACTCAGTTAATAAACAATATGGAAAATATTTTATATTATATATGAAATACGGTATTTCTGTATTTTTATGAATGAGTAAATCATTTTAAAGTTAATATCCCATTATCACTTAAGGGATATTAATTTTAAATCCCTAGTTCCATAGTTCTTTAAATGTTAGTTTAAAGTGATTCCTACTTCTTAAGTTGACTTCAGAATGTTTTATCATTGAAAAAATTAGCAGGTGCCTAGTATTATATTATGAAATGGTGATTGGGGAAGGGAGATCGATAAGATCATAGCCTTTTTCTGATAAGATAGATAATAAGAAGTGTTTAAATTTAGGTAGTTTTGCTGATAAGATGCAACAATTTAATTCCTGAAATTGGCTATGGCGGCTATTACATAGTTGTATCAAAACCACACGAATATTAATGTTTAATTATGTCTGATTATGTACTTAAATTTCACACTTATACTTCAGAAGATGTTTACATATTTTTGGAATGATTTCGAAAAGGAATTTTTAAAAAAAGCGTATGTTTTGGAATAAAAATTTCTGCATTTATTCTTCTTTCAGAGTGCGCGTGTAAACAAACTGTGTATTGAAGAACATGTTTTTGCCCTTTATGAACAGAAGCATTTCTACTTTGTAATTCAAAAACGTTGTAAAATGCATGATATTAACATTTCTAAGTAGAAAACAAGCATTTTTATTAATCAGAAAATGAAAAATTGCCAATCGTTGAAAGAATTCTACATTGAAAGAAGACCAAAATGAATACCTGAAAAGGGTACGTTCTGTTTCTAAAGTAAAATCGCTGATAAAAAAGAAATCATTTGCAAAGTCTTCAAATATATTTAACAACAATAAGTAAAACAATAAACAAAGATTTACTATTTAAAAAGCGTAATGTTCACCGGCTTTTGCCGAGGCATGTGGCTTAATCCATTTGGCATCTAATTCATTAATTCATTTGTTGAAAGATAAGTTTTATCTGGGAATGTTGTTCCTCGAGTTATTTGAATGGGGGAAATTAAATTATTATTTTAAAATGGGGGGTTTACTTATTTAGTTTAATGTTCAATCTTTGAACCCCACAAACACTAACAAGCGAATAATCGATTAAGTGTGTGAACAAACACGTAAGACTTCAGAAGGGTTAACTACCCTTTATTTCTCAGAATAAATAAAATCAACTCCTAACTCGGAGTATACAGCAAAGCATCCACTTGGGCTTGAACTTAAATGAATTGAAAATTAAACTTAACTAAGCTTAACTAACTGAAGATATAGCCGAAGCTATCAGGATTCTAAGTAGTTGGCCCCTAAATCTTAATAAAATCGGCGAAGCCAAGCAAGGGCCTAAAGTATGGCCGAGCGTAGCAATATCTAAGATAGACGTAGCCAAAAGGCAAACGCGCGCTAGTCAGGAAATCAGACTCTCTCTCTCGAAGTCGGTGAAACGTCGACTTAAATACTACTCTTTCCTCATTTGCATTCACTGCGTTTCTGAAATTACATTCTGGTAGGAAATTGTAAGCTGAAACTGGAATTGATAGGAAAGAGGCATGACTGAAAATAACTGTTAATAAAATTAGGATAAACTTTAAAAAGTAAAATTCTGAAAATGTTGACGAAGTATTTTTGAAAGCTTTCCTTCCTCGATTTCTCCTTGTCTCGTATAACTTTTATTTCCAAAGCAGTGCGAATGAATAAAAAATAAATTAGAATCAGTGCATTAATCATTCTACAAATGAAATATTTTGTACGTTATTGTACTCGTAAAGACCATTACATCTTGTTTCGATATCTATTTACTTGTACCAAACCAGTCAACAATTATAAAAAGGAAGAAAAATCAAAAGAAATTGCTTGGTTTTCCTGCCTAAAACATAGTGGAAACTTATTTTCTTAAATACATTGAAACTTCGGTTCACGAATTTAATTCGTTTCTGATGGCCTTTCATAAACCGAAACTATTTCCTCCATAGCCGTTAATGTAAAACAGATTAATTCGTCCCTGGAGTTACTTATTTTAACTGGATCTGTTTATTTAGATGTTTACTTATTTAGACTTTATTATAAAGTAGGTAGTTTTTGTTTTGTGTATGTGTACGAGTTCATAACACAAAAACAATGAGAATTGTTAAATCTAAAACATAAAAGTTAATCAAACTATTAAAACAGATAAAACAGATGAAAACTTAATTTAATTTTACTGTACGCGATATAGGAGTGAACTGCATAAATGGAAAGTGATGAAAAGAAAGGGAGGATATGTTATTATTTGGATCAGGAATCCCTTTTCATAAAACATTAGGCGACTGTCTTCCTGGGGCATTCTTCTTTTATCCTTTTTTTTTTTATTTTAGCGTCACTGGAGCCTGCTTGAGACCCATTTGGACTTTTTCGCTTAAAGTTTGCCCAATGTTATTTGTTATTGTCTACATTTTAAAATATGCCTAAAACGTAGCATTGTCACTGAAGCTGCTTTACTGTAGCTTGATACTATTTTATCAGAATGATAACATTTTCATGAAATGTTGCAGCTTATCCCATTTTGCCCAAACTTTGCATATCTAAGAACTAAATTCATTTTCTCAGTTTTTTTCTGCTGAAGGCACGTCCTCCACAATTGCCTTTTGTTGCCTGTTCTGAAGAAGTTTCAGTTTTTTTTCTCACTGAAATTAATTTTTTCTGGTCCTTCAGTAGCTTTTCTACGCCATAATTGGTCTTATGATAGTTAAGCAACGACAAATATTAAAAAAATGTTTCTAGAAGTCTTTGAATGTTAATTTTGTTGCAGGTTACCTCAAAACACTTTTAAAATTCATTTGTTGCCGACGGAGTCGTAATCGGAGATATCTTTCATCATGCGAGACGATTTTTATTCAGATAATTTCTTCGTATATTTTGATGAATGATTTTTATTCAGATAATTTCTTCGTCACAATATTTCGATGTATATTGTGAAAGCTCTAAAATAGAGCTTTCACAATATACATCAGGGAAAATAAGAATTATGTATTTATATTTATATAAAACTACATTAAAATGGGAATTTCATTGTAGCGAACGTTCCTTTCCATTCAAAATCTGATTCACTGCTTTTAAAATGATGTAAATATAGAATTGCGGCGCTTGAATATTCCCGAATTCTTACATGCGACTCCTACTTTCATGAAGTCTAACCATCCCTAGTATTGTACGTAATAAAAATTTTGACGGGAAACATAACTCATAAAGGTGTAGTTGGCCATCGTGGCCGGTTGAAAGGAAGTAAATTTCTGTAGAACACTAATAACAGTCGCTGTACCTATGCATCTTTAAAGCATTAATTAACTGGCTTTCTTCCCTCCATCCCAGAAGATATGCAGGTTCCTGTTGATGTAATTGGTTTGTTAGTTTTCTCCTTCTTTTACACTCACAGTAAAAGCTTTAAGAAATATTGATATTATTTGAAAGCGTGCTTTGAACGCACTCTATGCACAAGCTGTATCTTCGTGTATCTACATCATCTCGCAAAAAAATTTTTATTACGTTGTCGAATTCTGCTTTAACATACTTTTAGGGACCAAAAAATTTTGGTTCGCTATAATCGATCTGATAAGAAAAAGAGTGGAGTATTTCACAAAATAGTGTAAAAATTGATTGATGAATCACGTAGAGTGATTAGCGCCGTCTCATTTCTCAAAAGATGTTAATAGAAACTTTAATTTTTGCAAAAACATAATTAATTAGTTAATTACAAAGATTATTTCGTTCTATTACTGTATTTCTTTTTTTGTTTCACCACACGTTAATCATTCTGTATAAAAAATTACTTAGTATAAAAGTCATATTTTAAAGCTCATCTTAAAATTACCGACATCTCTCTGAAGTGCGCATTTACAATTATGAAAAGCATAAGCCTTGAACTGAGTGCTTTCTCGTAGCTCAGTCAAAGAACTCGAATGGAATTAAAGAAGTTATTCAAACTTTTTATCTCAAAGAATCAATGGTCCTTTGTCTCAATGCATTATACAGCAGTATCTCATAAGATATGTTTATTGTGTGTTTTGGTTTTCTAAAAATTGAGTGCCACACCTGCTTCACATAAGTTTTTGCTTAGAATCCAGAGAAAGGTAGGTGTAAAGATAAAAGAACAGTAACCTAAAAAGTGTATTTCAATATATCACTCCTTAAACAGGAGGAATTTAAAGCTTAGTTATTTTTTATTTGAAAATTGGGGAAGTTCTGGAAAAAAGTTTAAAAATACAAAAAATTTTCATTCCAAGATATTCACAATGTTCCTTTTATCCGATTTTTATACATTTGGGGGCTCACTATACCCTAATAAAATAACATCCCAATCTATAGGAAATTGAATGGAACCAAAAACTTCATTCTTTATCGCTAAGGGTTTGCTGTTGTGAGATTTGATTGTACATGAATATAACCACCCTGCTAAAAATGCCCCGTAAAAATCCGTAGAAAGAAACCCGTACAACTGTACGGGTACACGTAGGCCTAATCCTCGTAAAAACCCGTACGCCAAATCCCCGTAATCTACAGAAGTAGTAAAAATCTACAGAAGGAAACCCGTACAGCTGTACGGTTACCCGTAAGCCAAATCCCCGTAAAAACCCATACAATTATACGAATACCAGTAGGCCAAATCCCCATAAACAGAAACCTGTAAAACATATGGGAACTGTGGGATTTCACTATTTAAATCTAAAGTTCTAACTTAGAACCCCACGAACACTGACAAGCGAATAATCGCTTAAGTGTGTGTCTAGAATACGTAAGACTTAAAGAGGGTTTACAACCCTTTATTTTTCAGTATATTTACAATCAGTTCCTACTTGAAACTTTACACAAAGCCTCCACTCGGGCTTGAACTTAAAATAATAATAATTTAAACCAAACTACACTGGTGTGCAAAAATTAAGGACGAGACGGTTTTTTCAATATAACTTTGTACAAAAGCTTTCCAAATCAACACATTTAATACCGTAAGATCCCCAATACGTAAGGACATGAGTAATGTAAGCAACACTTACTAAAAGAGAAATCAGAGGGATGAAAAGAAGCTTTATTGAAAAAGTAGCATGGAGCGCAATGCGACTGAAGGCCGAAACATCCCTGTGATGGGTGTCCAGCAAGAAACATCCGGTCTTTAATAGGGGATATGATCTTCCCTGACTGCTAGACAGGTTTCACATCATTTGTGCATGCTGGATATGTGGTTGTTAATGAGCTGTTGAGACACTGCTGCTCGTTCCTCTTGTAGCACCAATCGCAGTTTCGGAATCGTTACTGGCGATAAGTTACGTGCTGCCACGGGTCTCCCTAGTAAGTTCCGTACGTACTTGACGGGATTTAGATCCAGAGACCTTGCCGACCAGTCCATGAATTCAATATCTTCACCCTCCAACAGCTCTTCGACAGTAACTGTGCGATGAGGTGGAGCGTTGTCGTCCATGAAAAGGAACTGCGAACCCATAGCGCCTCTAAAAAGACGCACATATGGAAGAAGAATCTCGTTACAATAACGGGTCCCGTTGACTGAACCTGCGTCGAAGATGTGAAGGTCTGTACGACTACTAAGCATGATGCCTCCCCAAACGAGAACACCGCCACCTCCATACCTGTCCCTTTCAATGATGTTCGAGGGATGATTGCAGCTTCCCCGCTCTCTCCAGATGAGTATGCGATGAGAATCGCTACTCAGACTAAATCTGCTCTCATCTGTAAAGAGTACTCGTCCCCATTCATTGTCTCTCCAATTCCGGTGTTCCCGGCACCACAGAGAACGCCTTCTCCGATGGGCAGGCGTTAGAGGTACACACCGTACAGGGCGTCGTGCAAACAGACCACCACCGTGCAGTCTTCTGGCCACGGTAAAACGCGATATCGGTCGTCCAGTCGCCTGTGTCGTGTGTCTAGCGATTTCTCCCGCTGTCTGCCGCCTGTTTCTTCTGGCCTGTAAGGCAATATACCGGTCATCTGCGGGTGTGGTTCCTCGTGGACGACCACTACTAAACCCCCGGATAGCTGTTCCTGTAGTTTGAAATTGTCTCCAAAGTCGTGAAACGATGCTGTGAGCAATTCCGAACTCTGCAGCCACACTTGTCACACTGCGGCCTTCCTCCAACTTCCCAATGATTCGACCTCGGGTAAAAGCATCCAGATGTCGTCTAACAGATTGATTATTCGCCATTTCTCGCTGAGGCAGCAACTCGGTGTGATTTTAACTGCTATACGGCGTGCAATCTCTTTGCCAGAAATACTGATCTTACACCGACAACATGCTTTATACTACTCAGACACTCCCCCATTACGTCTACCTGCATATCTGCGCATGTGCTACCGTACATCACCTTACTTAATCTCCTGATTGGTCTTTCTGTCCGCTCTGCCTCTTCGTTCAGCTGATATGCTAATTTTTCGACTTCGTCCTTAATTTTTGCACACCAGTGTAGTTTAACTAAGATATTTGAAAGGTATAGCCGAAGCTATCAGAGATCTAACTAGTTGGCCCCTAAGTATTAATTAAATCGGCGAAGCCAAGCAAGGGCCTAAGGTATGGCCGAGCGTAGCAATAGCTAAGAGAGACGTAGCCAAAAGGCAAACGCGTGCTAGTCAGGGAATCAGACTCTTTCTCTCTCGAAGTCGGTGAAGTATTGACTGAAGTATTGAAGTACTCTTTCTCATTTGCATTAACTGCGTTTCTGAAATTACATTCTGGCAGGAAATTGTAAGCTGAAATTAGAATAAGATAGGAATGATACGAAACTTAACTGTTAATAAACTTAGGATAAACCTTACAGTACTATAAACAAAATCCCTGTAAAAACCCATAGCCAGAAACCAGAATTTTATGCGTATCCATAGCCCAAATCTCCATTAAAAAAACTGATATTCCGTAGATCTACTCCCCATAAAACTGTAGACAAGAACTCAGACCTATGCGGATATGCAAAATCTCTCTGTTAAAGACAGTACACAAAAATCTACTGACTAATACAGATACCCATTGGCAAAATCACTGCATAAAACATTAGACAAAAACCCATAAACAAAACCAACAGAATTATACCATAGTGGAGTATCCATACATAGAACGGGTATCCATACACAGAATCCCTATAAAAACAATACACAAAAATAGAACTGTAGATCAAATTTCCATAAAAACTAATAATTATAAGCATAAACCAGCAGAAGTACACAATTAGCAGTGATGAAATGTACAGACCTAAATAAGGGGGGAAGCACACAGAGTTATTTTAAATAAAGTTCATTGCGAAGAAACTTAATAAAATTTTATAAATATCTAGAAGCCTACAAGCCCCTGTCCTTCTCTATGCATGTCAGTACCTATAATCATATTATAAAATATTTATATAAATTTTCTTTACAAAATTTTTAACTTCCTTTATATTTTCCTTATCCCTTTTTTGAAAATAATATAATATTTTAAAAATAATAATAGAAATATGATAATCAAAGTCATGATTCACAACCATTGAATGATATATGTGTGTGTGTATATATATATATATATACATATCATTTGATGGTTGCGAATCATAACTTTGATTATATATATATATATAATTTTCTTTAGAAA
>KK117371.1:258130-291332 GCA_000611955.2 Stegodyphus mimosarum
GAACATAAATTTAATTAAAGCGATGCATTATTGGAATAAATTTAAGTCGGTGTTTTAAGTATAAGTTATTTACATTTCTGTTGCAGAAAAAATACCTTAAAAACTGTATAGAAATATTATTTTGAACTGTAAAATTTCTAAATTGTAAAATTAAAAAGAAAAATTTAAATTATTGAAAAGATAGCTATTGCTATTGACCATAGATTTTATACTATAAAAATACCACATCATGCTGAGGATTTCCTGTATTTAGACTGCCAAATTCATATAGTGCTGTATTTAGGAATATAAATAAATCTTCTACACAGCCTTATACACACAGTTAAAATTACTGTCATCGCAATTAAGCAGATATAGCACATATAGGAACATTTGTTTACATAGAGTTTTTACGTTAATATCTATACAACCAGATAAATTTTGTGCAGAAAATTGTAACGACCATTTCCGTAGTATAACTAATGAAATAATACTTGAATATTACTCTACTTATATTTTAAAGTAATGCTAAAACAATACCCTTATAAGACTCATGGTTTGAAAAGCTTTGTTTTAACTGTCTTGTAAAACCTTTCAATTACTTATGCAAAATTCATATCCACGTAAAAATTACTATACCTAAATCAACTGATTATACAGTGAAACTTTCTTAAAACAATTAACTCCCGCAATTCCAGATAATGCCAGTTTCTTGTAGCCTTACAAAACTATCAGTGATTTTAAGTACTGTTCCTCACAAATGTGTCACTGTCAGAGAAAATAACCACTATATGAGGTTTCATTTAATGCAATTTTTTTCCAATAAATAATTCATATTTCATATTCTCAAGACTAGCACATTTGATATTACATAAACTCTATTAATTATTCACAACTCTATTTCAAAAACAACTTATGAAAAAAAATTTGAAATTTTCTTCATGAACTTAATAATGATGAAAATTGAAATATGCATAAAAATGTTTGATTATATGTGTTTTTACAAAATAGCACAAAATATTTAATGTTTTAATGTTGTTCCAGTCTCATACGTTTACAGAAATATAGAAAAAGAGAAAAAAAAAAAAAACAATGTAAGCTTCTATAATCATCTAAATTTTCACACAATTTTAGTAATGTAAAAAAGATTCCTTGGCTTGTATATCTTGCCTACCTCATTCAATAAGTAATACACACAATAAATATTTCAATCTTTACTTTATTTAAAAAAACTTACTTTTTTTGTTTGGGATATATAATGCATATATTTTTAAGACATAAAAAAATATTCCTTTTGCTCAACCACTTCACATTAGTTGAAAAATTGAATCATGCAGGATCTTTTTTAAGAAAGTTATGCTCAAATTTATTATTACATAATATTCAAATGATAAAGATCTACATGAATAAGTTTTAAAAAGTATTTCTAAATTATAATCAAAAAACAAAGTTTCAAAAATAGACTTTTAGTAGAATGCATTGTGCATCAGATGTAAACACACTGAGCCAAATTATCAAGTCTGAAATTATTACTTTTCAGTCTTTAAGCACATTGCTTTTTAGGATAAAAGTAAAGACGGAAAATCACTTTCACGCGCAGAAAATCCATTTCAGAACTATTTAACTGTCAAAAAATTCGCTGATTGCATCAGACACGATTACATGTGCATGGCTGTACTGTTATTTCCTTTCATATTATTTCATATTCACAGTCAATGTTGGCATTTTATTTTTCATTATAAACATCTAAACAGTAAAAATTGTAATATAGTAAATTATTTATTGCATTACTACAGCCTACTATCCACCAAGACGATAACGCAAACATCCCATTACAGCATTAACAAGAATGGCGCTATATTGCTTCTTCTGAAAGCGGGGTAAGGAGGGGAATTATTTTGCTCACGTCAGTGTTAACACCAAAGACACGGAGACAAATAGTTTGAATGCGGTCGCGTTAAAGAGATGATGGTTGATACCTGTGTTTATTTCTACAGAGACTGTTCGCACATTTTTTAGACGATTTTCGTAAGCAGTAATAAAAAATCGTTTGCTGCAAAAGAAGTAATTGCAGTTGTACTATGTTTTTAAAAGTCAAAATTAGCGTCTGTGGCTTGAAAGTTTTGTTTTTATTCAAAATGGCAAATTTAACAAAGCAGTGGTTCGAAGGCTACATTTGCGCTCTTTCCGAAGAGAAATATGCATACTCCGTTATCCAAAAACGATGTGAAAGTCATGGTTTTGTGATATCTAAAGCGTCGATAGATAATATCATCAACAAGAAAGGAAAAAAACTTCAAATTGGAGCCTCAAGTGGACAAAAATTCCAAACAAGTATCCAAGGAAAAAACGGACATCTTCGACTATTGCAAAGGTACGTTGTTTAATGTTAAAAGAAAATGCCCTTAGTCAAAGGACAGTTGCAAAATCATTAAAATGCTTGGTGTCCACTGTAAACAAAATGATAAACGTTGATTTAAATCTTAAGAAAGCGAAAAAACGCAATGTGCATCGTCTTCTTCCAAAGCATATCGCTTGACGCAGGACACGCTGCAGAATTCTGTATGAGAAACACTTATCCGAAGAAAAATGGAAAACAATTGTCACAATAGATGAAGTATGGGTGTATTTAAATGATTGTAACCAAAAAAAGAGCCTTTTATTATCATAAAAGGGGAGAAAAAAATTTAAGTACATGGTTCAAAGAATCGAAAGAAAGTTTTTCTAAGGGATTTATGATTGTTGCTGGTTTTTCTTATAATGGCAAGTTAAAATAAAGAGAGTGCAAAAAAATGTCAAGATTAACTCCACATACTATCAGGAACATATTTTATCGCCAATTTTTCTGAATGAAATACCATCGTTTTACCCACAGTGCCATCAATCTGTGAGACTCCATCAGGACAAAGCTAGCAATCACACATCAAAATCCACTGTAAATTTCCTAAAAGAAATGGAACAAAAAAGTGGTATCAAGGCCATACTCTTCACTGATATCCCTACTAAATCTCCCGATGTGTCACCTATGGATTTTTGTGCTTTCGGACTTTTAAAAACTGCATTATCCAAACGTTGTCCCAAAACCCTAACAGGACTCTGGAAAGCTGTTCGGGAGGAATGGGATAGAATACCTATTTCAAAAGGCATTATTATCCTGGAAATTGCAATGTCGAAAGATAGTTCAGAATAAGGGATGTCAAATAGAACATTTAAAACACAAGAATTTTATGTAAATTAGTTTTGTGAATACAATATATATCGTCTAAAAAATGTGCGAACAGCCTCTGTAATATCAGAAATGTTGATATATGCATATATAAGTGTGTATGTGTGTGTATTCAGAGGACCAACTAGGGGCGAAATCACCTCCCTAAGATGACCGCCACTGAACGAGAGCAGTATTTCTGAAAACATAAGTATATTTTGGTATTGAAACATTCCCTTTGTAAGACGACCACACACAAAGAAAATTCTGTAAGTGTGATTGGTCGCCTTAGAAATGTTCATTTCTTAAAGGCAACCTCCCTAAGACGACCACCTCTAAAAGATAAACGTATTTCTGAAAACATAAGCATATACTGGTATTGAGCATCGCGTCTCTAATGCGACCACTTGCAAAGATGCCTTTTTATGTGTGGCTGGTTGCCTGAGAGAGACCTCGCTGTGTGTGGGGTATATGATTACTGTTATTGTTTCCGCCAGAGGTTTTTAAGAAACCACATAAATGAGCCATATATAGTAAAAACCCTCTCTAAAACGACCATCTGCGTTTCCAGGTTAATATGATGGTCTTAAAGAGATCATATTTTCATTCTTAGAAATACTGATCGTCTTAGAGAAGAGCTGAAGACGAGAGGGTTCACTGTATTTTTTTAAAGCTTTCTGTTGGTTACAAAACAAAAATAACCTTATTTTCAACAGTATCCAAATAAATGAAATAGAAGTAAATAAATAAATAATTTAAAATAATCAGTAGACAACAAAAATTTCAATGAATTTTGCTTTACTGACACCAGTATTAATTTCATTTTTTAGAAGAAGTCTATTGACTTCAGTTAGAAAATTAGAATAAACCCATATAAACCAACAGAAGATTTATTTGGCATCTCTTTCTATTATATTGATACCAGTAAGAAAACCAGTGAAAGTCAATATAAACCAATGCAAACCAGTAAAACATTCTGACATTGGTGTTGGTTGTATGGGTGTCAGATGATACCAATAAGAAAAACCCACAGAGATCAACAGAAACCAGTAAAATTCAGTAGAGACCAGTAAAATTCAGTAGAGACCAACAGAATTCTATGGGTACCAGTAGAACGTTTTCCTGGTTTCTATCGGCCATTTTTTGGAACCAGTATGAAAAACCCACAGAGACCAACAGAAACCAGTAAAATCAACAGAAACCCATAGAATTTTTTGGCTATCCATTTTTCCAAAATTTTGCTGGTGTCTATGGGGCATTTTTAGCATGGCAGCGTTTTTCAAAAGTAGTTTAAAAAAATCGAAGAAAAACTCTTTTCGAAATATTGATTGTTTCCAATAAGCGGGTTTTGCGGCTTTGCAAAGTAAAAATTACAGCTTCTTCAAGGAAATATTTGTTGGAAACCACATGTGCAAGCGAACGAATGCAATAAATACACAGATGCGGTGGTTTGAATAAATGTTGTCTTCATTAAATACGTGAACAGGTTTCCACATGACGGTATTTATGAGGAAGTTTTTAACTATCATTCCAAGTTTTGCTCCATAAATTTTGGCACTTATTTTCAGCACCGTGTTTTAATTGTTTGATTTATGTTCTATATCTTAAATTCCAGAGCGTCTAATTCTTAAAACTAGAAGCATAATGTTAATTATTTAGCTTCAGATTATTTTGGACGTTAAACTAAAATAAGTATATGAAAATTAAATTGCAGTTTTTATAATTTTGGTGATTTTTATTATTTATTTTAAGTTTTTGAAATTTTGTTGTAAACTCTTCGAAGTGTTAGGCTGCAATTTGAAATTTTCCTGAAGAAGAAACGGAACTACCTTTTACGTGAAATCTATATCAAAACTTGATTTTTTGCATGCTGTTGCAAAATATGGACTGTTTCACGGCATAGTGTATATTCCAGAACTTGGAGTCCAGTGTGCTTTCAATGCTTCGAAGCATTTTGTATTAGGGAGTTTAGTTTTTGTTATACATGATAACCAAAATTTATTCCCCGGATAAAGATAGGTGACAGAATAACAGACAGAGAAAAAGACTGACTGAGTTTTATTCATCCCTTCAAAGACTTTTATACTAATACACTTCAAAATTCTTAAAAAAAAAAAAAAATCATTAGTTGCTCAGAGAATATGAAGTCTGTTCTCGATTTCCCTTCCGACGTTATTAAGCATTTGCGGAGTCACGGTACTTGTTCCTGTGATCCGACTTTTTAATTCTTCGATGTTGCAAATCTCTGCAACATAAACTCGGTTCATTAGGTATCCCCAGAAAAAGAAATCAAATAGTGTAATGCCGGGAAAACGGGGTGAATATCAAATTTGCTCACCTCTACCAATCCAACGATATGGGATGTTTCATCAAAGAAATCACACATATATATAGTCCAATGACTGGGATCCCATTCTGTTGGAAAAAAGGTTTGGCTGCCTTTTTTCTAAGTGCAGTACAACAAACGATCTCAAATCCGTAGTAAAGTAAAGTAGTCATCCGAATTAATTTATAAGGTATTTCTCCCGCCTTCCTGGATTGCTTTCGTGGTGTAGTGGTCAGCACGCCGGACGCGTATTCCAGAGGCCCGTGGTTTGAGTCCCGGCGAAGGCGTTGCTCATTTTTCATCTCTCCTGCTTCCAAATAACCTAATAAATCAACAAATGGCGCCCGAACTAAAAATGGTGATGGATGATGATTCTCCACCACCAGGATTTGGCGATTGGGGCCCCTAATTCCCAGTCGTTCTTTGAAAGGGGGAGTATATAAGGTATTTCTCCCGCCTTCTTCGCATGCCGTCGTGGTGTAGTGGTCAGCACGCTCGACGCGTAACCGAGAGGTCCGTGTTTCGATTCCCGGTGAAGGCGTTGCTCATTTTTCAATATTCCTGCTTCAAAAATACCTAATGTCTCTACACTGACGCCCGAACTAAAAAAGTGGTGGATGATGATTCTCCACCACCAGTTTGGCGACTGGGTTCCTTGAACCCCAGTCGCCCCTTAAAAGGGGAAGTATGTAAGATATTTCTTCCATCTTCTTCGTATGCCTTCGTGGTGTAGTGGTCAGCACACTCGAAGCGTAACCGAGAGGTCCGTGGTTCGATTTCCGACGAAGGCATAGCTCATTTTTCATGTCTCCTGCTTCAAATAACCTAATGTCTACAAATTGATCAAAGTGAACAGAGTTAATGCACATCGGATTTCAATTTTAGGACTACCTCGTTCAGTTTCCCTTAGACAATGCAGGTTTTCTGATGTTAAGTCGATTATAACCTCTTCTGAAACGTGCAATGCGTGATTAATTACGCTTTAAAAAAAAAAAAACTGATCATCATTATTGATATGGTCAAGAATGTCTGCAGAAAATTCCTTACGAACGACTTGACAATTAGGTTTGATTTGTTGACAAATCTATATTCTATGTGCAGTCAGTTTCGACTGTTCAAAAACAATTTTATGAACAGTCTACTTGGAATTCCTGTTTGCGGGCTGGCACGGCGAATGGATTTACTGAGACTTCGTTCTAACGCATCTTGAATCGCGGAAACATTTTCATCAACTGACTCTGGTTTTGCCTGCATCTCCTTTAAGCAAAATATGCCTGGTCTCTCGAAACTGTTTTAGTCGTCTGTTAATTCTTTATTCCGTTGGTGGAGGTTTATTAAATTCATGTCGGAATCGCCTCTAAACTGTTTTCGGAGATTTCGTTTCCCATAACCAAGAAACGTACATTGCGTTTTCACCGCAGAACGCCATTTTGTCTGCAAACAAACAAGTTCTCCGTTCCCATTTCCCTTATTTAGAACAAATGAAATTCTTTGAATTAATGATTATATTGATAGAAATTACTTTCGGTTACTTCAAACAAAATTATACTGAAACGTAAAATTACGTTTATATATAATAATAATTACGTTTCAATATAATTTTGTTATCCGGTGATTAAATTATGCAGGCTTTGTATTTCGATTACAGAGTAGTTATATTCCTGACAAAATAAAAGAAAAGTATTGCTTCTTAAATTACTTTTTTCCTATGGCACAGGAAAACGACTGAATATTAGGTGTATGTTGAGAGTTCAATTTCTGTGTGAACCACGTGGTATAGCTCATGTTTCCAGCATATAAAGTGTGCAATTACGACGTAATTACCTTAAAATGATATCTCTAACAGTTTTCGTGTTCAAGAAAAATGTTTCGTGTTTTATCCTAATAAATTTTGCTCGGTCTTTTAATAATTTTTTTTCCTTTGCGATTGGTTGTGCTTTTCTTTCAGTAGGGCATAATGCTCCTTCGTTTCCTTTATTATCGAATTTTTTTCCTTATCGTTTCATTACAGAATATATCTATGTGTGCAGTGTTATGCTAATTCCTTTTAATGAATATTATGCTTGATTCATGTTTATAATTTTCTACAACATTTTCAGTGTTAAAGTAGGTGCTTAAGAAAGACATCCTTAGGTTAATCATTTTAAATCGCGGTTTTGCTGTTTCCGATGAATTTACTATTAGTACTCGTTTACAAATGTCATTGCTTTCGCATCATTGTTATTTATAAACGAAACAGCTCTTGAAATTCCCTTACTAATTTTTTTAAAGTGTTCAAATTTCGGCTGAACTAATTTTAATATTATTTGAAAATGACTCCGTACTTTGCAATTTGTGATATTGACTTTCTCTTCAAAAACTGCGAAATTCAAAATCTGTATTCTTTGTATTTTGTTTATGTTTCGATTCCTAATAAATTTCATCGTTTCAGGGCACAAAATACTGAATGTCCCATAAATTTGTACTTACGTAAAATATCATATAAAATCATTAGCCTCAATAGTGGCCGAATAGTTAACACCGCTGAAAGTGATAATTCGAGACGGCGAACAATAATGGCTGTTTTTCGTGATTTCCCTTAAGAAATCCTCCGCGAAGGCAGGTAGCCCTCTTATGTTTTGCTGTATTACAATAACCTAACCATATGCAAATCAGCAGTTCGACATATCAATGCACCTAAAGACTTACCTCAGAGGCAGATTTTTTTAGCTTAAAGCACATTTTAGTTCATGTAGTCACCGATAGATGCTCCACAACATTAAATACCATAGGTTTTTCTCAATTCTGTAGGTGCAAATTGTGAATAGAGGGAACTTACGTCGCAGATTATATTTACTGAAATCTTAAAGAAGGGGGTACTGGAGCTTTCAAAGGTACCATCAGAGTAATTCACACCTTTAATGGCTTAAAATCATGAACCCATGGCTTAAACCCATGAGGAATATATCAGACATTGCGCACTGGTTTGATAAAGACTGTACTGCAATCGTAATTTGCTTTTGCCAAGTGTACAGAGAGAATGCATTTGACTGTAGTGTCTATCGTCGTTAAGTTTCAGAATTTGTGGATCGGAGAGAGATGTGTAGATCTGTCATATAGTGGACGTTTGTCAGTTGTCTCTGATGAAGATCTGGACCAAGCCATAAAAACATATTTCATTGAACCATTCTCAAACCAGCGGAAACATTGTTGATGTACAAATTAATAATCGATAGACGAATGCCAGATAGATACTTTGTATTCATCGAAAAGTTCTATCAGGTTGTTCCATATCAGCTTTCACCGAAGAAACTGTAGAAAGAGTTTATACCTCTGCTTAGTTTTTTTTTTTAATTGTGTGTAAAGTAACTTCGTTGTGTGATCGATTAGTTAGCTGTGGGACTGAAATCCATTAGTAACCATAGCTGTGGAGTCGGTAGGGAAAATGACCGACTCCGACTCCTGGAAATTTAGACTCTGACTCCGATTCCGACGCCCTCATATATATTTAAAACACATACACATATGTTATATATAAACATATGTTGTGTTATATATACATAGCTTATTTTTTTAATATAAAAGAAGTTATAGATGCTACAGAAAAAAAAAGATGACATAGCAGATTATTTGTATTAATTAGCATTAAGTATGAAATGGAAATCTAGCATTAGTAATTTCTAAGAAATTGTATAGTTTCGGCAAGATCTTTGATAAAGGACCGCAGATCCGATTTGATAAACTTCAAAGCTGAGAATAGTCTTTAGTAGATACTGCTTAGGGGTCTCCCCATTGATTGGCCGAAGGACGAAATCCAAGAGGAGCTTGAAGCATTAGCATAAAATTCGAAAGGTCTCCCAAATGCACAGAATCAAGTCAAAGGTACCTATGCCTTTGACTTGATTCTGTGCATTTGACGGTAGTGTCTATCGTCGTTAAGTTTCAGAATTTGTGGATCGGAGAGAGATGTGTAGATCTGTGTACAAGTAGAGAATAAACCTGGGGTTGAAAAAATCTACAATCTAACATTTTTTATGTCTTTTTATGTAAGTGTTACTGCGTATAACGCCACTGGAAGTGTTGTGCAGTGTCATAACGGCCAACACTTCCATCACTCTGCTGAGAACTGTAAACTCAAGCCCCGCTGTGTCAAGTGCGCCGGGCCTCATAAGACCGAAAATTATACGGCTGAAAAGATTAAATATGTCATGTACTGTAATTGTAATTAACTAGGAACAAACCGCGAACTATCGTAGGTGCCCCGGTTTTCCAAGCTACCAAAAGTTAATATTGATAATAATAGAAATAGTGCTGGTTCCACTGATAATAATGTAAACAATGAAAATAATGTTAAAGCAAAAACTGTAATTCCCGGCGTTAGCTTTGCTAACGCAGTTAAAGGTAAAACTGTTGTTACTAGTGATAAGTTATCTGAAAATACTAGAAATATTACTAATGATAGAAATGTTAATAATGATAGAAATGTTAATAATAATAGAAATACTAAGAACGGAATCAAGGACACAAGTCCTAATGCTTTCATGGATATCTTTAAATTCATAAAAGAATTAATTGACATATTCAAGGTTTTTTCTTTTGCTAATGTTATTCAGAAAATCACTAAAAGGATGCCAGAACTGCAAGCAGCTGATCATATTATTGACAAATTATTTATACTGTTTGATATATTTGAAAATGTATTTGGTTCCAAAAATAATGAATAATGTGTAGTGTTATCAATAGTATTTTAAACATATTTACATGGAACGCAAACGGTTTGTCCTGTCAAATTAATGATCTGAGGGATTTTATAAATGAGCACAGTCCTGACTTATTTTTCCTACAGGAACACAAGCTTGGCCCGTCCCATCCGATATTTATTGCTAACTGCTGTGTATATAGATCTAACAGGAATATTACTACAAATAGACAGTGAGGAGTTGGAACAGCTCTCCTTGTTAAACATTGCATTTCCCACCATCAAATTACAATTTCACATCTTTCAGCCAGTGAGGCTACAGCTATCCCCATCACAACAAACACTGGCGCAACATACATTTTTATCTCCACTTACATACCACCATCGATACTCCGCGCAGTTGTTGAGGCTGACGTCAACACTCTACTCACACTTGGAAAACATATTATTATAGGTAGAGATCTAAGCGCTAGACACCGAGCATGGAACTGCTATAATTCCAATACCACTGGCAACATAATATTCAATTTGGCCCGTAGGCTCCCGTTCCAAATAACAGCTCCAAGTACCTCAACACGGTATACTGCTGGTTCCACAGGTATCCTAGACTTCTTCCTTCTCAGAAATACCAGCGTTCCGCTGGATATTTCAGTGTTGGATGAACTGTCCTCAGGTCACAACCCGGTTCGTATGATCCTGGATATCAGCAGTTATACTACATCAGTCAAAAGAGTCTTTAAAACGAACTGGCAGGTCTTTGCCAAAACTCTGAACAACATTCAGTACACTGCACCAACGATACACACGGGGAATGACATTGACAGTTTAGTCAAGGAATTCACCTGCAACATCTGGAACGCACATAAAAGTGCCCAGGTGGAACTTAAAGATTCAAAACCTGTTAGATCTAAAGAGCTGAACGAATTGATTAAAAGACGCAATGCTGCCAGGAGGCAGTTCCAGAGAACAAGGAACAGACAAGATAAAATAATATTTAACTAACAGGTTGGGGTGTGATGCAGTCAAGTCTCGTACTAATTATTATGCACAACTCCGCTGGGCTGGGTACCTTGAGTCCCTCTCAAGGGATGATGACTCCATATGGAAAGCTATTAAAAAGTATAAAAAATGTCACAACAACATTCCGCCCCTTAAAGGCCCTCAAAGGATCCACTACACTGAAACAGAAAGCAGAAATTTTAGCTCAGCATCTGGAATCTCAGTTTCGCACTAACAACATTTATGATTCAAACACAGAGCAGTTAATTTCTGATTTCCACAACAATTACATAGCAAGCCCACACACAGACAACACGATCTCAGTCATGCCGTCGGAAGTTTGCGCCTATATTAAAAAACTGAAAAACAACAAGAGCCCTGGTTATGACTCTATCAACAATAGAATGATCAAAAGATTTCCTGTCCTCCTGTATTTCACCAAGATCATTAACATCATACTACAGTGGCAACACTTCCCTGCCAGCTGGAAGCTAGCTAAAATAACGGCAATTCTGAAACCTCACAAGTCAGCCTCCTTGCCAGAGTCCTACCGACCTATCAGCTTGCTGTCATCGTTGAGAAAAATCATGGAAGCGGTTCTACTGATTAGAACCAATCAGCATTTGAAGCAGAACAATATAATCATTCCTTATCAGTTTAGTTTCAGAAGCGGGCATTCTACTGTTAACCAGCTGTACCGTGTTGTTGAATTTATCAGTGAAGGCCTTAAACAGAAAAAAGTAACAGGAGGATTATTTCTTGACATAGCAAAGGTTTTCGATCGTGTAATGTGCTAGACGCACTCATCTACAAACTACGCAGCCTGGGTTTCCCTGGTTACATCACAAACATAATTAGTTCCTACCTGACAGGTAGACACTTTTTCAAGTTTCAAACATACTATCTACATGCAGAACTATCCTCGCAGGCGTCCCACAGGGTAGTTTGCTTGGACGCACTCTTTTTAATAGCTATGAGAACGACATTCCTATCACAGACAACACAACACTAGTAATGTATGCCGATGGCACTGTAATCCTTACTCAAAGTGCATTTCTCAGCCCAGCAATACAACGGTTACAAGACTACATTAACACACTCGAGACTTGGCTGAATAAATCGAAAATTAAAGTCAACATTGACAATACACAGGCAATTTTGTTCGCAACGAAAAGCAAATTCAACAAAAACCTGAAGTTCTATGCAGAAGAAATACCATGGGCCAAGCAAGTCCTTTATCTTGGGGTGATCCTCACAAAAAGTCTTACATGGGCCCCACACATCACATCTATCATCAGATAGTTTCGAGTTAGTAAAGTTACACTACACCCCTTAATTTCTCGAAACAGTCTGCTTTCAAGAGATAACAAGTTGCTCATATATAAAACCGTTCTGCATCCCATCCTCTGTTACGCTTGCCCTGTTTGGGCATACTCATGCAAGTTTTATAGAAAAAAATTGCAACAGGTGCAAAATCTTGCACTTAGACAGATTACAAATTCACTTTGGTATATCCGCAATCGGAAGATACACGAGGAGCTACGTATCGAAGAACTAAGCCATTTCTATTGCCGGCTTGCCCGGAGGTTTTATGATAATTTAAGAAACATTAACAACTCAGTTATCCGTGTTTACAATTATGAAATAAATAATGTAATAATGTAAACAATAGCAAGAAGCCGATGGCCATACTCTGTAATAATCTTAAATAATTATTAAGTATTTCCTGGCTACGTATGCGCAATTTTATTGTATGTATAAATGTTTAATCTCTTACTAAGCACCGTGGGTTTCACGCTTGTTCCTTTTATCTTTGTCTAGCTACTAAGTGTCATTTCAGGTTAGTCGGCAGCTCTTTCTCTTTCCAGCTTTCCCAGAATCTACGATATGAGTCTATGACATGTCTACGATACTGATCTGATTTGCATACGTCTCATTACGTTAGATGCATATGATTAACGCTTATTAGTTTCTTACACAGTTTATTTAATAGTAATAATAATAATAATTATAATATATTATAAAAAAACTTATCATATTGACAAAATAATATGTTATATTTCTCTAAAAGTTACTTGCTGTTTTACCATTCGCAATTGCCTATCTGTTCGACAAGGAGTAGGGTTCTTGTCAACCCAGGCACCCTGTTGTTACACCGTTTTCTCGGGTATAGTAGTCTTTCCATTGTAACTTCAGTTGGGGGAAGAGCTGTTACTGTTAGGGCTACTTCTTTTAACTTTTAAGGATAGATTTGTATAAGTTCTAAAAGAGGTGTCGTGCAAGAGCGATCATATTTCTCTATTTCTTCAAGGGCTGCCTTGAAACCTTGTTTGTATTTTTTCATTTTTATATCTAAATTCTCTTGGTTCTTTTTTTTCTTTCGCTTTGCCTTTTAATTATTACCCTCTTTGTCATCAAATATGTACTTCCTCATCGCATTGCTTGATCAATAATTGCTCCTTTTCCTGTTCCCATCCTAAGTATGACATCACTTTTAGGAGTCTTTGCTGCTATTGCTGCTTGCCTAAATTTAACTTTGAGGTTTGTAGCATGGGTACCAATGAGATTTGTAACATTTGATGCATTTTGCAGCCATGGGCTCTTTTGTTGTTGTTGTTGTTGTTGTGAATTATGATACAAAAATGCCATTTATGAGCTGAAAAAGTAACTGAATGAATCAGTTTAACGAATAATGGCAAATATCACATCCATCCTCCTCCTTTATATTTATTTATTAGTATTCAATATGTCAAGCAAGTAGAAAATAACTAAATATTATTAATGTATATAGTCCATAAGTAAAAATAATAGCTCAGTTTGTCATTAATTTTTTTTCAATTAACTTTAATTTTATTTCAAATTGAAACTATCCAACAAAAACTGGAGTCAGAGTCGACGTGTTTTTAGCGACTCCAGCTCCGACTCCGTTTACCCCAAAATCTGCCTAATTCCGATTCCGACTGTGACTCAGACTCCACAGCCCTGTTAAGAACATTATTTTTCAGTTCATTCCTTTATTAATTATGAATCATATGAATGATATGAGTTGTAATTATTCAGTTTATGTATTCCAAGTATTTTCAAATATATTTTTTTTATGTTCAATTATCATTTTTTTTTAGATGCTGAAAGATTTATTTTATTATGATACAAAGTTCAACAATATTTCTTTTCAAATTTCAGCCAAGATGAAGCTGTAAAAATTGACCAAGAATTGTTTAATGAGTATAAGTTCAGTGTGGATCAGCTCATGGAATTAGCAGGCTTGAGTGTAGCTACTGCTATTGCAAAAACGTATCCCTTGCAAGAAATGTCAAGGAAAGGAACTCTTCTAGTCTGCTGTGGACCCGGTAATAATGGCGGTGATGGTTTGGTGTGTGCTAGACACTTAAAAATGTTTGTGAGTTTCCTGTTTATTTTATGCATTACCATTTTTAATACGAAAACTGTTCTTGCTAATAAGAAACTAGATATACTATTTTATGAAAGTATAAAACAGTATGCGAGGGTGATATATATGAAAACCTTTTGAAGTAAATGATAAAAATGCAGCAAAACTATACCTTTATCATTTTTTGGACGTAGTCTCAATGACGTACACTGAGAAAAAAAAAAAAATCCGTTCTACTGGGCCGATTGACAAAATTCAACTTGTCTTTATCATGTCTCGAAAGCGCGACTTAGGATATGTATTAGATTTATATATAGAATTATTCTAATATAGGTATTTTGACATAAAATCGGACTTTTTCTGAAAAGACATACCAATTTTTTCCCATATTTCGATCCTACTACTGAAATTATCCCGAACTGCCAAGTTTTGTAAGAATCGCACGATTAGTTTTTTAAAAAATCGGCTCTCAAAATTTTACCTCCTCAGTGTTAATTGAATTTGATGTATATCTATATTAATATCTCTTTTTTATTAAACTTATTTGATTCTCCTTTTCATATTTCAAAATATAGGTTCATTCCAAATAAAATTCGCTCATTTTTATGATTTATTTTTAAATAATTTTTATAAATTTTTCGAAACAAATTTTGAATTATAACTTTTAAAATTTTTGCCATCATCTTAAAGTAGATGTATTTCTAAGCACACCTGCACAAAATTTAGAGTTTTTTATTCAAAATTTTCGAAGATATACGTGAATTTACATTTTGGCGTGTTTTGAAATTTGGTGTATTTATTATAAGCGATAATAACGAAAATGTGGTTTACCTACTTTGTTAAAATTATTTGAAAGCATGAACGGTGAAATTTTTCCACTCGTGAACAATGAAAAAAAGGAAAGGAAAATAGGTTGCTCTAAATTAAGAAGTTCGTCAAATGAATTAGTCTTTGCGCAAACTGAAAAAAATACGCCAAGATAATTTTTTTAATTTCTCCATAAATTTCTCATCAAAAATTACAAAATTTAATATCAAGGCATAATTTGAGTCGTACAATCGAAATATAGAAAACAAATTGGTATGTTTTTTTCAGAAAAAGTCCGATTTTGTGTCAAAATACTTACGTTAGAGCAATGCTATATATATAAATCTAATATATATCTTCAGTCGCGCTTTAGAGACATGGAAAACGCAATTTGAATTTCGTCAATGGGCCTAGTAGAACGGAAGATATAGAACTGCCCCCCCTTTTTTTAGTCCAAAGGGACTTTGTTCCTGAAAGACTATTGTTTTCGCTTTGCTATTTTGCATTGGAAACATTGAAAGTCTGAATCACTTTTCAAACTGTTGCCACCAAATCTTGCAGCCCAGTATTTATTTAAAGAAATTAAATAATGAAGAATCTGCATAAATGTATGTATATTTCTCCAAATGTGATAGACAACGGTACCTGGAGCCACCCAATTTTGAATGACATACGTTTCCACCCGAATATGCGCATCTGGAAGCCCAAATTTGGAATTTATTTTATTTTCTATTTCATATTTTGTAAAACTTTAACGAATTTTTTAATGAACAAACTCAAACGATTTAAAAGCGAGCAATGGCAACATTCTACGGGGGGGAGAGACCTTTTTAACTAAAGCGCGCGGAACTGTTTATAGGAAATTCTAAAGATATTCTCATTTTAAAATTAATTTGCGATATTGCTGTTGAATTGGATTTTGTGATTTAAGTGCGAAGAATATGATATTTAATAAATAAACGTAACACACAAAACGTTAAAAAACGATCCTTTGGATGTAATTTAAAATCTGAAACCTTTAAGTATTTTTTTTTTTTTTTTTTTTTTTTTTTTTTTTGTTTTAGTATTTGAACGCTTCAGAAGTGCATGGAAGCTTGGTAAGAATTTCTTGATTTGCGACTATAGCCACATGTGCATCGCAGTTTTTATCTGTTCGTAAATACAACAACCGGTTTTTTCAGTTGTCAGAAATTCACTATAGGGCGATATCTGATAAATACGTAGATGTGAGAGACATCATTCAGATTTCAATGCTACCACCCTTAAACGAGCAATACGCTGTCAAGCGCTGCTTTGCGATAACAATAAAGCTGAAGTCAGAAATCTATTGTTAACTCTTGATTGAGACGCAGAAGTGATTTTGAAGCAGATCTACGTAAGGAATACTGATCATTGTTATTATCTCTTCCATACAATGTTTCAAGATTACCCCATTTGCTTCCAGAAAAGGATGAACATGACTTTTGAATTATAAATAAAACGCTCTACCCCGCGTTCCGGCTGAGGGGATGATCTTCTCCACTTTTAAACTTCCTAAACTACTTACACAGTTTCTGTAGGGTATATGTACGAGCCAGTGAGTTGCGCTTTCATCTTGCGATGAATTTCAATTGGTTTAACACATTCACTGTTGAAAAAACGCTTTCTCTTAACTCGTTACATGTCTACTATGAGACGACCGTACTTGTACTGATGCTGCTTCTTTCTTCACAGTTGTAGCATCATATTGCTACTTGTTAATATTCTTTGAATCTCAAAGATAATTTCTGCGAACTTTAAAATCAATCATACAACCTTTCAGAATTTTATTGCACATTTATAATTTTAATTTCGATTACCTCCGTAAACTACTGTTTGACTGTTCATAAAATTTCTTTTCTCTCCCAAGTAGTTCTCTCCTTATAAAATGCTGGTAAAATATGTAAAACTTTTCCGTATAATTTTTTATGTGTATTTCATATTTATTTTTATGTGTTTTCACGTAAAGAAAGTAAAAAGTGAACAAAATTCAGACTTTGTTTCCTTTCAACCACTCTTAGCATTCAAAAATTTGTGACATTTCATCTAATTATCAGTTAAGATTTAAGTTGGTTCTTTTCTTTTTGCCTCGTTTTGTTACATACTTGCTCATTCCAGAGGTTCATACAGATTTTAGGGCAAGCGGCGTAGTTTAAATTGCGAGAAAGAATCGTTAATTTTCAGTAGTTGCTACCGACGTCTTGCTCACATGTTATAAAGGAGGTCGCTGTTTAATTAATCATGAACGCAGCCTGTCTTTCGGCAAGGCTTCAGTAAGTGTTTTTAGAATGTTTAGCTTGTTTAATCTAGTTGATATTATAACTTCGAGTAGGATCCCTAGTGTTGCAGCTAGTTCTTTTTGTACTTTTAAGGCAACTTCAGTTTTGTGTTGTATTATTTTAAGTTACTAACTAACGGTGAAAATTTAAGGTAATAATTTAAACTTTGGTGTTATCACTCGTTCCCATAGTCAGATAAGTCAAAGGCGATAATGTAAAAGTAAATGTAATGATTTAGGATGAGTGGTTGATAGAAGTAAGTAATTAGGTAAATAGCCATCTTTCCATTGCTATAAATTATTTAGTGAAATTTAATGAAATTTGGTAATTGAAATGTTATTGTGTGATTTCATAATCAGAAATAAGTAACAAATGCATAGAAAAATTTAAGTAAAATTTATAGTTAAATACTAGAAAAATGGGTGAAAAGGAGGTTTAAAAAATTTTAATCAACCTTAAATTTGATTAACCTTTCTAAATTTGGCAGAATGTTGCATCATCTTAGGGAAGGTATGGGATTTCAGTAATGACGAAAATTGAGGCAGTGATTTCCACTCTACTACTGAGAGTTTTTTAAGATTTTGGGGAAACGGTCAAATGAGTCTTGCAACAACTGTTCCTAGAACATTTCAGTTTTATTCATATTAAGTCTGAGGCCATTTTATTCTGTGGAAACCTTCACTCCACTCCCTGCTGTATCTTTGATTGGACACAATGGTAGATTAAACTAAGTGGGGCGCCTTGACAATCAAAATCTCGGCAAGTTATCTCCTAATACATTTTTATTTTTCCAACTATCAGTTTTAATGCATTAGTTTTATTATCGAAAGTAAACTTTAACAGTTATTAATGCTACTATACAAAATAAGATGTTGTGTCATTTAAGACAAAAAAAGTATAATGAAATGTTAATAAACAAAAATTTTAAGAAGTTTAATTTTTATAAATCAGAGGAAATTTTAAGTATTTCACTGTCTTTAGTTTTTTAACGGGGATGGCAAAATATTTCAGGATACTTTGAATTTTATGTAACTTGATTTAAGTTTTAACAACTTTTACTCATTGTCACCGCGTTCCTAAAAGCCATAAAGCCTACTCTATCTATCTGGTAATCGACTGTGTATAGAAGACCGTTATCAAAGGACCTTTTGCAGGGCTCTAAGACTTCATATCGACGTCGTTTAGAATTCATTTTGTCTTGCGGAAAACATAAAGACGCGTACTTTGATTCAATGTGATGTTTTACATGGTGTGATGCCTCATTGAGCATAATAACGACATTTTTGTGAAAACGTTCGAGTACCTGGTTTCTTTCAAATACAGTATGGCGAGAATTTCTCTCAAACTTCCTGACGACAATCGCTACGAAACTTTCAGGGGGATCAAGCATGGGGACAAAAGAGCAGGTGCAAACTATGTCGTTTTGCAGTTGCTCTCATTCCTCCAAACAATGTATATAGTGTTTCACGTGTTCGCAGTATTTGTAAACACAGACTGAGAAATATAATGCATAACAAAATCGCTCTATGATGAGGCGATTTTTATTAGGTACCATGCGATTCGTATGGCAGTGATGGTTACTTGAGTAACAGGAAACAGAGCACATGTACCTTAGACTACTAACGAGTATAATTTTGTGAAGTAATAAATACATTTCTGGCCATTAAAATTGCTACATCATGAAAGCGGCATGCAACAAACGTTAAATTTTCATGAAAGGGAAGATATATTGGGATATGTCAATGATTGGTCACCAAACAGAACGAACGTTGCTAGCTTTCAGTCATCATCGTCATGCGGGTCCAGTACCTGACGTGGCGTGACGTAGAATGCGCATCCGGATCATCTCTTGTTCGCATAACCGGTAATGTGGACGGTCTCCATCTGACGTGTGTATTATCTTTGAGACTTCCTTGACACTGTATTTCACGTTATGTTTCAAGAATATAATGCACGACTGCATATTGCCTGTACTGTCCCGATCTTCCTAGATAATAGGGTATGCCCTGGCCAGCACCTTTTCCAGATCTTTCTCCTGCTCAGAACGTCTGGTCATGAGTTCCCAAGAGACTGACACGCCACCATTCGCCATTATGAGTGATGAATTCTAGCATACAGTTCATCAGCCGTAGATTTGAGATCGCATTCAATGAAATACCCGTACCTGTCATCCAAACTTAGCTGGATTCGATTCCTAGCCAGATTACAAGGTGTCCGCCGAAAATATCGCGGCAAAAACATGGCAGACGTAAACGTTGCAGAGAAAATAACGCAAGGCGAAAAAGTTGTGATACAAAATATCGTAGGAGAAAAGAATGCATCGTGGAACAAAGTATCGTAGTCGAAAATAACGCAGTTCAAAAACTTCGTAATTTAAAAACATCGTCGTCGAAAATATCATGCTAAAAAATAAAGTACCTACAAATCATCCCATGACGATATCATCGCAAACATGCGCTTTCAGGTTTTAAAAGTAGTAAATGCTTGTTCGCATAATGATTTGGAAGCGCAAGAAGGAAAGAGGGATTCTTTTAATTCTATATTTCATATTTTTGAATGAACTAATAAATGTTTGTTGAAAAAATAAGAAGGAAGCATTTAAAAGAAGAATACGAAGCATTTAAAAATTGGAAATGAGTAGAAAATTACTGCAACTTATAGAACTTAATAGAATTTTAAATTTACGTAGTTAATTAACAAGGGTCATTAATAAATTAACATTTTCTTATAAAGTTTTACTGATAATGTTTTATGAAGAATACAGTCTAAAAAGGCTTAGAAAAGGGAAGATAAATAACTACGTGAGGTTACCTCTATAAAAATTGCTTAGTTAATTATCAAATTATTTTCTTTCGTATTTGTTAATCTGATACTGTATTAGTGAAAATTACATTTTGTTTTGTTTCCGTTTATTCTTATTTCCTTCGATAAGTGTGTAGCATCCATTATTTTAATAATCCAAATTATTTTTAGTTTGAACTTTCCTATCGATATCTCAAAGTTTCAGTTGCTGCCCGAATTTAGAGCGAGCGAGATATTTATGCAAATCGCATATATCTGTTAGCAGTTTACAAGGCAGGAGTTATCGAGGGGAAAAACAGAGTCTTGGATTTATCGCCGTAAGGCTGTGCGTGCAAGGATTTCCTCTGTCTACTGAAAGTTCGCCTTCATAGGCAATTGCAATTACTAGTGTTTGCTAGTGAAATTCGCATTATTGCATTTCACTAAGAGTTAGGCTTCCCTCGCCGTCCTGCTTAGAGTTAAGTTAGGTATCTGAATTGTTAACACACTTTATTTCATATTATTTTAGTTCAGCCCAAGTAGTGGCTTACTCTCAAGTTGGAGAGTTGTAATTATTTGAATTAAAGGGTCACTTTAAACCCTCCTTTCTGACTTTGTAGTTCTTCAACACTAAAGGACATAGCCTAGATTTGCTCACTGTCCTCCACATAAGGTTTCACAGCGTATGCTCACAAAGAAAGTCAAGAGATTGAAGGATAAACCTTATACTGGCGCCCGAACAGCTAAAATGATGGAAGGAAGTTGGAATATGCCTAGTACATCCCCAAATCCAGCTGCAATGCCTGATGGATTTGGATTCATAATGGAAACCATCAGAGCAGCCATGAAGCCGGCAGTAGTTTTTGATGCCAGAGGACCTGTGAACACATTCCTGGAAAAGTTAGAAGCGCATTTTTTGCTGTATCCAGTTCCGGAACATCAGAAGGTCATATTAGCGACAGGAGCATTGAGGGGCCAAGCATCGAACTGGTATAAGTGCATCGGAAAATGTCTGCTGGGAGAACCAGGAACGCCGACTTACACGTACGAGAATTTCAAATTAGCAATTTTGAGAGCGTTTCCTGTGGTTAAAGACCGTGCGAAACTCGAAGCTGAATTGTTTAGCAAGTACCAACAGCGGGTGGACGAACTATCGGAATTTATTTTGAGAAAAATACAAGTCTTTAAATTATTGTATGGCACGAGGCCGGACCCGGAGATTATCCAGATAATCCTGCCCAGATTGTTACCATCTATACAAGATTTCATGGAGCTAAGAAATCCCGTGACGCTGGACAAGCTGTTTGAACTCGCCATGCAATTCGAGAGCCGGCGAGCGGCCGAAAATCAACGAAGGCAACCGTATGAACAGCGGCCGCAGGGGAACCAGAATGCCGAAGGAAGAAACAGACGATGGCCGAGAACTACTGGTACCAGTCATAATGCGAGCGGTCAACCGCGCCAAGTACAGCGCCAACAAAATAATCCCAACTACGGAAGAAAATCATTCACCCCAGACAGAAGCCGGCAACAGAAGACAACACCCGCAAAGCATTTAAACTTCTAAGGAATATTGCTGGGAAGGGGGTGCAATGTTCCGAGGAGAAGAAAAATCCCTCTGAAGTACATCTCAATACGGTCATGGTGATAAATATTGAATTACCGAGACTACAGTTACTAATTAACAACGTACCCGCTACAGCTCTTTTAGATACCGGCGCTCAAGGAAGCTGTTTGGCAGAAGAATTTTTTAAGAAGCACTTTCGTAGATATCGTCTGCATAGCGTGGAAGGAATGAAGGTGGTAGCAGCCCAAGGAAAAACGTGTCAATGCATGGGAAAAATCGAGCTGTACATCAAAATCGGCGAAGAACAAAAAAAAAATATGTTTCTTGTAGTGAAGAACCTCCAAGCATCGGTTATTTTAGGAACAGATTTCTTTGCAGCTGTGGATGCGAAAATCGATTTTGAAAACTCCACCTTGCAAGTAACCATGGACCCAGTTAAAAAGAAATCAACACCTCCCCCTGAAGTGGATTTAAGCCATCTAACGCCCGAAGAACAGGACAAGTTTCGGGAATTGGTAAGTTATTTCGCTGATTTATTTGATGATATTCCTGGATTCACACAGATCGTAGCACACGAAATTAAATTAACTACGGATGAACCTATACGTCAGCGTCCTTACAAGTACGATAAAGTTAAAGAGGAAATAATAAAATACCATATTGATGAAATGTTAAAAAACAAAATAATAACTCCTATTTCGAGTGCATATGCGAGTCCGGTGGTTTTATGTAAGAAAAATAATGATTTGCCGTTAACTGATCCATTAAGGTACAGGTTCGCTATTGACTACAGAAAGCTTAATAGTATAACAAAATTTCCAACTTACCCACTTCCGGTAATTGATGAAATTCTAAGAAGTATTAAATCAACAAAATACATAACCACGCTAGATTTGACATCAGGATATTTTCAGATAAGCATAAAGCCGGAAGATGTTCACAAAACAGCATTCATAACAAAATACGGTACATATGGCTTTTTGCGTATGCCTTTTGGATTGTCGGGAGCCCCGGCCACGTTTCAGAGGTGCATGGACAAAATTTTAAGGCCGGTAATAGGAAAAAGTACATTTATTTATCTTGACGATATAATTGTTACTTCAGAGTCGCTGGAAGAACATATTAAAGACCTTCGAGAAGTCTTTACTCTTTTGAAAGATGCAGGACTTAAAGTGAACATTAAGAAATGTAAATTCGCGGCAAAAGAACTCAAATATTTAGGGTACAAAATTTCTCAAAGGGGGATCGAAACAGATAAATCTAAAGTTATAGCAGTGAAAAATTACCCAATTCCGAATACAGCCAAAAAGTTAGCGACTTTCTTGGGTATGTGCTCATATTATAGAATTTTTATTAAAAATTTCGCAGAAATTGCTGAACCATTGTTAAAGTTGAGAAGGAAAAGAGTTCGTTTTGCGTGGTCTTCAGAAGCAAACGCCGCGTTTGAGAAGTTAAAAGAATCTTTAATTAATGCACCGGTTCTAAAGTTCCCAGAGAAAGACAAGGGTCTAGAAATTTATGCAGACGCATCAGATTACGCAATCGGAGCCGTGTTAACACAAAATAGAAAAGCGATTGCCTTTTTTAGTCGTACATTGAATGATACGCAAAGAAATTATTCGGCAACGGAGCGTGAAACTTTAGCAGTGCTCGCAGCTGTTCAAAAATTTTGTGTATATTTTGGGAGTTCTCCCGTAACAGTATATTCAGATCATGCGGCAGTTACCAGATTATTTTCAGGAAAGAATCTTTCGCCACGCTTAATTCGGTGGACCCTAAAGTTGCAAGAATTTAATCTCATTATCAAACACACACCGGGAAAAGACAATGTAGTGGCCGACGCATTATCTAGAATAAAGTTAGACGAGAACGGCGAGAAAGTAAAAATAGCGATGCTTCAGGCAAAGGTCATTGACTCTCGAGAGACTAGAAGAAATTGCTAGGGATCCCGAATTCGGAAATATTTATAATTATTTAAAAGACCCAGACCAGATAACTTCCAGCATATAGACATTAATGCAATACGAAGCAGAGCACAGAACTATGAAATCATTGATGGTCTCTTATTTTATACTAAAGTTACGAATCAAAATAGTGAATACAGACCAGTCATCCCGGCCAAATTAATTTTAAGTATCTTGCAAGAGCTCCACGATTCGCCTGTCTCGGGCCATTTTGGAATTAGAAAAACAATACAACGCGTACGCGAGGCGGTATATTTTCCGCAATTACAAAAGATAGTTAAAAATTACTGCCAGACTTGTCACACGTGTCAGATAAATAATGACGTAAATTTCCGCCCGGCCGGGTTATTAACTAGTATTGAGTCTAGGTTCCCCAATGAAATAATTGGTATTGACCTCTTAGGCCCCTACCCCAGGAGTCATGTAAATAAGGCACGATTTTTATTAGTCATTGTGGATCATTTCAGTAAATGGGTTGAGTTGATACCACTTAAGCGGGCTTCAGCAAAAGTCGTTGCAGATTCGTTTTTGAACAAATATATTTTAAGATATGGATGTCCAGCGAGGGTGATTAGCGATAATGGTCCCCAGTTTGTAAGCAGTACATTTAAAATGATGTGTGACAAGTTGGGCATTAAGCATATGAAAATGGTACCCTACCGCCCACAATCAAATATAGCGGAACGGGTAAATAAGAATATTGTAAAATTGATTAGAAATTATGTGCAAAAGCACCATTCTAACTGGGATGACTGCGTCGAAGAATTTGCATTCGCCCTCAGAACGGCTAAGCACGAGACAACGAAGAAATCCCCCGCCGAATTGTTTTTGGGCAGGAAGATAATGACCCCCTTAGATAAATTATTTTATGTGAAAGATAGAGCGCCGGAATTTCAAATTGGTGAAATAGAAAAAATGTTAAAAGAAGCAGAAAAGTGCTCCCGGGAAGCGCAAAAGAAACAGAAGCAATATTATGATTCAAAAAGAAGAACCGTAGAATATAAAGTGGGGGAGGAGGTGTTGAAACAGGCCCATGCACTTTGATGCGCAGCAAAAGATTCGGTCGCAAAATTTTGCCCAAAATGGCATGGTCCTTTTCAAATAATCAAAATAGTTGAATGCCGTGCATATTTAACGAATGAGAAGGGAGAAGAGACTGTGGCAAATTTCAACCAAATCAAACATTATTATCGAAGAGCTAATAATAATATCTTAAAAGAATTTTTCCAGGGTCCAGCCTCACAGAATTTTTCTAAGATTCAAGAGACCCAACCAGGTCCCTCAACAACAAAAGAACCCAGTTTGAAAAGGAGGTTACCAGAAGAGAGAAAGCCGCAGCCGAAGAAAAGACCACCCCAGAAAGAAAAACGGAAAAACGCTAAGCAACAGTCTCAGCGACCAAAGCGTTTGAGGAAGAAACCGCCAAATGAAAATACTACGAAAGCTCCACCACTACGGAGGGAACCGAACATCGAGAAGCGAGCCGCCGAAGGTGCCAATCCACAACGAAGGAGCCTACGAGTGCAGGAGCAAAAACGGAAAGCGCCACCCACCATTCGTCCCAACAAGGTATTTCTGGAGGAAAGGAGATCGACTAAACGAAAGGCGGGCCCAGAGTTTCAATCTGGGAGCACCAAACAAAGAATAGCCCAAGCTACAGTATATCCAACCTTTCAGGAATGGACAAAAAAGCGCCTAAAAGACTGGCAGAAAGATAAGTAGATTCTTTATTTTCTTTTTAAATTCACACAGTTATGTTTCTGATTTAAGTGCAAGTTGCAGATTTAAATGGGAAGTTACCCGAGTCAAAGGCCGGTTATCGTGTTGCCGAAAGCGTAAAGGACACGCTTGAAGGAACAAGTTAAACATGCAGCGGAAGAAATTCGAGTTTTCAGTTGAGAAACTGTGAGACTTCGTGAAATGTTCTTTGTAATCCAGAACATGGGATTCATCGATTTTAGTCAAAAGACTCTCTGTAAATAGGAAATTGAATTGTGTTAATTAAAAGCAACTAGTACGTAAGTTGTATAGCAAAACTGTTGTATTATATTTTTCTATGTATAAATAATGAATGCATTTAATGTAAAACTGTTTTCTATGTAATGCATGATTTGTTGTAAGCCTTAAGCACTGGTTTTGTTTATATCGAATATTTTGGAAAAGCGTAAAGGATACGCAAGTTAAAATTAAAATGTAATGTAAAAGCGTAAAGCGCGCTAAATTAGAAAGTGAATATATAAGTGTTATTTAACGCAATGAGCATTTAAAGAAAATTTGAATTGAAGATTGAAAGAATGAATTATATGTATGAAATGCAATTGAAAATGTTTGAATGTTGTATGTAGTGTTCTCTGGTTTCACACAAAAGTTTAAAGTTCATTTTATGTTAGAACCTCAGGGCATTTCAGATTTGTTTTAGGGGAAGTCCGAGGTCTTGAAAGTCGAAGAATTAACCCCAATAGAATTGAAGTCAGATGGTAGTTGTGAACACTTGACAAAGTAAAACTTCGTGTTTTTCACAAACACCACATTTGGCCAGAGAACAAGGGAGAAGTTTTAAAATTGAATGAGTGTAAAATGAATGCTTTTGGCGAAAAGCGCTATAGAAATTTAAAAAACGCGAATACCTCAAGCGCGAATAAAAGTCGTTACGGGAAGCATCAGAGGAAGGGAATGTTGTACTTTTCAGGTGAAATGTACTTATAACATGAAATTAAAATTTATTTCCTTCCAGATTGGAAGAAACCAGACTAATGTCAGTCGAGCCAAATTCCTGATGGATCTTTTTGATGTGAAGAAGAAAAAGGATACTCTATGTTAAAATATCTAAGACACAAACAGAGATTTAAACTAAATTTAAAACTTACAAATGTAAAGGATGGCGAATAGGAAGGAAAATTTAGATTTAGAATTTAGCATCTTCACTAAAAGCCGATTTTAGGCTAGTTAGTTTCAGACTACTAAATTCTGGGAGCAACTATGTAGCATTCAATATTTTAATTAACCAAATTATTTTTAGTTTGAACTTTCCTATCGATATCTCAAAGTTTCAGTTGCTGCCCGAATTTAGCGCGAGCGAGATATTTATGCAAATCGCATATATCTGATAGCAGTTTAAAAGGCAGGAGTTAACGAGGGGAAAAACAGAGCCTTGGATTTATCGCCGTAAGGCTGTGCGCGCAAAGATTTCCTCTGTCTACTGAAAGTTCGCCTTCATAGGCATTTGCAATTACCAGTGTTTGCTAGTGAAATTCGCATTATTGCATTTCACTAAGAGTTAAGCTTCCCTCGCCGTCCTACTTAAGCTAAGTTAGGGATTTGAATTTGTTAACACACTTTATTTCATATTATTTTAGTTCAGCCCAAGTAGTGGCTTACTCTCAAGTTGGAAAGTTGTAATTATTTGAATTAAAGGGTCACTTTAAACCCTCCTTTCTGACTTTGTAGTTCTTCAACACTAAAGGACATAGCCTAGATTTGCTCACTGTCCTCCACATAGGGTTTCACAGCGTATGCTCACAAAGAAAGTCAAGAGATTGAAGGAGAAACCTTATAAGTGTCGTTAACATTTCCATATATAGCGTGCAATCAATTTTTTTTTTTGGATATTGATTTGTTAGTTCCGACGAAAGTCAGTTACATAATATGTCAGTATGGGATTTGGAGGTACTTTATTTTTCACCTCGATATTTTCGACGTTATAATCTAACCTTTGATTTTTCTGTCAGAGAAGGGCGATAAGACAAAGATTTAAAAAGCGCTCTAGTGAAGCGGTGAGATGACAGGCTTTAGCTTGCGAATCCCATCCGTTCGCTCCCGCCACTATTGAAAATTGTGTTTTATACACTTCCCAAGCGGCGTTCCCATCATACGTGGATAACTTGTAGGAAGGTACAAGCAGGCATGGGTAAAAATTTAAAACTATCAGAATTGCTCCCTGTCGTAGCTACGAATTTATGTAAGGTATCAACATCCTTGGCGACTGCAGAAACCCTGTCCTCAATTTGTTGTTCCCCAGCAGAAACTCTCTTTTCTATTTGTTCTTTTACTGAAGAAACTCTTTCTTTCATTTGTTCTTTTACAGAAGAAACTCTTTCTTCAGTATGTCGAACTTTATTTTCAGCAACGTCAATTCTGCCTTCCGTAGCTTCGAATTTATTTCTATTACACAGGTAATTTCTCTTTTCATTTCCTCTTGATCTGCCTCAATCTTTTCTTGAACAGCCTTAATTTCTTCTTTAACAGATTCCTGAACAGCTTTCATGTCTTCTTTAACAGATACTTGACCAGCTTCCATCTTTTCCGTAACGGATTCTTGACCCGCTTTCATTTCTCCTTTAACAGCTTTCATCTCTTCTTTAACGGAATCTTTCATCTCTTCTTTAAATGCAGCAAAGGCTGCCATCAACTGCCTTAATAGTTCCTCCATCGCTTTTGCCACTGGCAATCAGTTCTACTTCTGACACCAAAAGTGGTGCGTGCGTACGGTTTCTTAATAGATCGAATACACAAGTCCGATAAAATGTTAATAATATTTATTCTTAGCAAAAGAAATACAACAGAGCGCTAGAAGTTTTCTGAGAAATATTGTACAAGTGTTCACAATATCACGTAGTAATAATCAGTAGTTATCCTTCAAACTACTAAAACGTTAAATACAACGTAATCAACAGCGCAGAGAAATCTAATCTGATTAACAGCAGCTAATTAAACAACTGGTTTTTACTGTTATTGTTGCATATCTAATTAATTAATATTAATTATAATCATTTTCTTATTTTGCACAAAACTAGAAGACCTCACAACTTCCTCTAATACAAACATTTCCATCTGTTGGGCAAATCCACTTATACTGACTGATGTATATCATCAGTGGTTAAGGGGTGCTTTTGCAGTTGTTTATAAAGGCCTCCGTTCCTTGGAGAGACTTGATTGCGTAGTTAGAAAGATGACTCTCGATGACAGATCTAGTCATAATTTCCACACATAATTTTATTCCTTGATAATGCACATCATCACTGTGGATGCGCTGTGCACCCCACAATTTTATACAGCTTACATCTTCTTAAACAATGGACGAAATTGGAGAAATAATCTCTGCGTGGCTAGCGTAAGGCGAAGCAGCAAAAAGGAAAAGCCGAAGTAGAAGAGGAAGGGAATCAGTTTCGAAAACTCGCAAGGAAGGGAATTGCACAGCAATTATATTTTATACCAGATTACACGAATTATTTCTTGTTGATTTTCGAAGTAAACAGAAAACTTTCTTTCATCATATTATAAAAAAACATTTTTATAAATTGTTAACATCATTGTTACATAATTACAAATTATACATTACTAGTTACAAATTATACATGCGATCCTCATTAGGGCTCTGAAGAATGTAGTCCAGATCCTCGAAGTCTTCCAGAACCAGATGGAGATCTACTCCTATTCTTGCAATGCAGCTTTTAACCGGTTTGGAACATGTTCATGATTGTATTAAGATAAAAGCGATCCTATTATACCAGAAGCTGGTGCGTTTGCCCGGCAATCCTTTTCGGAGGAGCTATAACAATGAAATTTCTAGAAATCTTTAAACTCAAATTGGCTTTATCCAGGCTGCTCAGAGAGAACCGTATGGTTTGGAATTGAGCTGAGACTATCTAATTTTACCTTCTCCCTCTTGTTTCTTGGACTTTTTAAATTTGAATATAAATCTTGATCTTATCCAAAGAGTTGTTAAATATGAAGACAGCGATTCACAATTAAGATTTATTGCAGTGAAAACTATTGGAGTTCACTATCCTCAAAATCAGTGATTGCGTGTCTACGCTGAGTGCTCTATGTTAGAGAGAACGCACGATGCCGGGGCAGGTATCCATAGCGAGCTTTTTAGCTTCTACTTACCAATGGGTCCTCTTACTACTGCCTTTGATGGCGGAATCAAAGCTGTTGCTGTGGCTATTCGACAGCTGTCGATTCGTAGTCACTCTTTTGTAAAGGCAGTCCAAAAGGTCAGATTCCAAAAGTGCACTTCAAGCTCTTTTGAATGATCAAACTATTTCCCAAAGAATTTTAGATTGTAGGTCTTTGCTTAAGGCAATGGCACACAGAATTTCTTTCCAATGGATTCCAGCTCGCTGTGGAATTACGGGAAATGAAAAAACTGATACATTGGCTAAGAAAGGAACTTCCATAATAATGCAACGCATTAATCGACCGCTTTCTTTTCGTACGACTAAACTGTTTGTTAACCTGACTCTTAAGGAAATTCTTAAGCAGGATATGATTCAACGTGCTATGTATAAGAGTTGGAGGATTCTGGGGAAAGAGACAACTTTCATTCCCAGTTTTCCAAGAAATCGCTAGCTCTGTGTAGACGTCTGACCGGACATGACCGTTTGCGAGACAAGCTCTACAGAATTGGAGTGGAGGATTCCCCAAACTGTATTTTGTGGGATTCCAATCATTTCGAACATTTAAATAATTGTATTGTACTTTCTCGGTATGAGTACATTGTTAAAAAAGTACTGGAGAGACAGTGAAGTTATAATGATTGGTATTTATAAAAAAAAAATTGCATAACTATAAAGCAAAAGCATTAGTGCTTTGCGGCTTTTTCGGTTCTGACGGATATGGAACTGAACATAAAGAGAAAACTGGAAAGATAATTAGTAAAAGAAGGGGAAAAAAGTCTGAAAGTGCTTATTATAACGGTCACCCCAAAAGGTTCATTTTCTACGCTCTCACTGAGCTCCCAGTTTATCACTCTGCTGTCGCATTTACTCCTGCTAACCCATTTCTTTTTGTCTTTTTAGTTTTATTATTAAGCAGCATGTGTTTAGAATTCCCGGTACAGTGATAAATGCTGGCATATATTTTTCTATTCAGTCTTTTCTCATTTATTATATCAATATGTAGTTTTCTTTGTAAGATGGCGGCTTGCCTTTTTATTATTAACGCTTTTTGTATTAAATTTATTAATTAAATATCATGTTCTTCGCACTTGCACAACGTAAAGTTCAGTTGAAAAGTAAACTCGCAAAATATTTTAAAACAGCATATCTTTAGAATTTCGGGTATACAGTCTCGCGTGCTGGAGATAACAATGCTTTAATTAGTACAGTGCTGCCACTGCTTGCTTTCAAATCGTTGGGTGTGTTAAAAATTAGTTAGCGTTTTATAAAATATGGAACATAAAATTCAAATTCAAAATTCGGACTTCGGTGCCCATGTTCGGGTGGAGAACTACGTTTTTGAAAATTTGATGGCCCTAGGTACCGTCGTTTTTTTCACAGTGCGAGAAACATTTTAATTTCTTTAAAAGTAATACAAGACGATAATATTTCGTGGCAGCAATTTGAAAAGTGATTCAGACATTTAAAGTGATACGCCGCCAAATCCCGTTTCGAGACTAATAGCCCATTCCGGCTAATGCCATTTTGGGCTAATAACCATAAAACTGGGTAAAATAACTGATATCTTTGTCGAAGTCATATAGAATATGACTAGAATGGGACTTAAAAATTTTCTCAAGCTGTTTTTAATTTTAATGCTATTGTATCAATACTTTTTACGTTTTACATACCGACTAGAAATTAGCAATTTGGTTTAATATGAAGGTATTTTATTTACATGCAATTCATTCTCATCATACTGAATTACAGAAAGTATGACTTTTTAGTATGATTAAAATGATATAATTTTACGGATTTTCTTCCCTGGTAGTTAGCTATTTTACAACATTCACTTTTCATCGCATTACAAAATATGAAGTTTAATTTGGAACATTAACCTATTTGCAATTACTTTTCAGGGTTATGATCCGACTATCTATTATCCAAAAAGGACAAATAAGCCATTGTATGAAAATTTAACTGTGCAGTGCCAAGAAATGGATATTCCATTCCTGTCTTTCTTACCTGATGCAAAACTCATTGATGATTCTTATAATCTGGTTGTGGATGCTCTTTTTGGCTTTAGTTTCAAACCTCCAGTTCGTCCAGAATTTGAGGAGTGCATAAACAAAATAAAAAGTGTTACTATTCCTATCTGCAGTGTTGATGTTCCATCAGGTAGGTATCCTGATTTCTCTTTATTTTAATGTTTGCCATCTGTAAATAATTTTTGACATGTTCAAAATTAGACAAAAATTAGAAAGCATTTTTGGCAAAAAATTATATTAACTTTTTCAATGCTTTTTGTTGGATCAGTCAATAAGTCTGTGCCATTCTTCATTGGATTGGAAACATTGCTTTGTGAAGCCTTCGTTCGTCTTTGTTAAATCGTTTCTGTTGAGGTCGGAGATTGATTGTTGCGAACAAGAACTTGTATGTTGTTAACAGCTCGTTTTGTTCATTATCAAGGCTAATCAGTATGGAATGTCAAGTAGAGAAAAATGAACACTTCCGACACATCTGTCACCTTTTCTGATGACCATCTTTTTCAGTCTCTGACATAATTCAGGGACAAAAGTTTCATGATGAAGATTCTCTTAGCAACTGGCTAACAGATTTTTTTTCAACTCGGAACCACAGCAGTTCTGCAGGAGAGGTACTGAAATCCTACCTGAACACTGGCAGGTGGTCATTGATAAAGATGGCGATTACATCACTAAGTAAATGAGGGAGTGATTATTGATTTATGCCATAGTGTATCATTGTATTTTATTGATGCATTGTATTGTCGTGTATTTTATACTAATAAAATCATAGCATGGTAAAAACCACAACATAATGGAGAACGGCGTGGACTTCTGCGCCGGATCCGGTTCGTAGCGAGACAAACGGATGTCTACATGTTTGGTTTTCATGATTTTGCCCTTGTGTAACGTGAATACGAACCAGTTTTCCTAAGACAGCTCTCCACAAAGGCACTCTTCCTCTTAGGCAGGTAGAACCTAGTTGCTTTGCCATATTCAAATAACCTAACCACATTTATACTGTTTATTCTTAGCTTTATGAACTAATTCGTTTGTAAGAATAATTTGTAAAGCAACAAAAACTATTTAATGGATATGCGTTTAATTGATCCAAGAGGTTGATAGACCACATAGCAAACAATAAAGGAAAGACATACAAAAACACACGCATTACGACCATCACATTGCGAAAGACCAAGTGGGTCGGAAGAATGTGCAATGAAAACATCACGCTAATAACGGGTATGATTCTAGCTGAAATGCACGACAACGGCGAGGCAAGCTGGCAAAAATGTTATTGATCCT